>KN483028.1:0-39249 GCA_000787095.1 Periophthalmodon schlosseri | reverse complement strand
TTGTTTCCTCTTTGGGGCCTGTACGGCTTGGCCCCCCCCGCCATGTTTATGTCTGCAACACAAAAGACAAAATACAAAGTCAGTCAGGTTCTACCATCATGCAATTTTTAGCACTTATATAGAGCCACACACCAAAAAATGCTAAAATGCAAAAAATCTAATTTATGTCAAGTGAGATTTTACTAAAACAATGATTGACACTTTTTAAAATAAACACAATACAATGAAAAAAAATGTGTGAGTTGTCACTTTTTGCCAAATTGTGCTATAATTGCGATACCCCTTTTTAAATTCAAATCCTGAGCCGTGATCAACTTGTCCATTTTTGAAATATATCCCTGCCAGTTAAAGTCAACAGACGGTACCTAGATGGACTAAAATAAGAAGCAAAAGTTACCGTTACTCCTGCATCCCATATTCCAAATGTTCCACGTCCTGTTCTACACATTGTATTACCCAACAACTTTCCATTTGAATTGCATTACACCGCATCACAGCTTGTTCCGACTCAAAGCAGCCTTATAAATAGTCCTATTGAGCTCGCAGTTTCAGCATTACCAACGCATTCACAGCTATAGAACCTCATTTAAAACCACAAATACAAACAACAAAACAAACTCCCCTCTCCATGAAACTCAATATCGTAGCTCAAAGCAACACGGAGCATTCACAAACACCCTTACTTCATCATACAGGCTACGAAATATCAATCCACACTCCCGGAAGCTATTCTGTGTGAACTTTCCGTGGTTTCGTACATTTAAATAAGCAGCACACAAAGCCGCGGTATTGATGGTTTTACTAACGCGCTGATACGTTGTGAAAGGGAAGACGAGAGACCTTGCACTGTCGCTGAAAAGAACAGAAGACAAAATCCGATTGTTGTTCCCGGGACAAAAAAAATATTAAAATAACAAAAATAGAATGAATTTCCAAAAGCAGAGTTGATTTATTGCCATCAGAGGTATGAAGTTGGTTTTTGAAATTGGTATCTGCGACGTGCCAAGGGTGCCCAAGGTCTCCGGAGTATTTTGCCCAGTCTGAGTGGCTTCTGGGATGAGAGCCAGGAGGTCAGAGCACGCACACGGGCCAGAAGAGAAGCACTCACCAGCAAAGCAGTCCATAAAGTTTATAGATGATGCGGACGAGCCTGGGATGCTAAAGATGGCGGCGACGGCGCATTGGAACGGTACCATAGAAATTACATTGTCCTCGAGTGGACTTAGGACTGATAAAGGTGATAAATAACAGCAGAGGAATGGAACAGTGTATGGGTTTGTGAGAATGAAGTTGCAATTTTAGAAAGAAAAACAGTCACTTCTCCAGGACTGGAACAGTTAGAAGTAGGAGTTCGTGTTATGCTTTTTGTTCACTGGCCACTGTGGGGAGTCTGCTTCTAATGTTACAAGCCAATTACTGATTTCACGTCCATGAAGGTGACGAATGAACTATCTTGGCATGTAAAATAGACTAGACGGCATCAGACGAATGCTAGTTAGAATAATATATGTCCAAATTCAATGGACAAAAAAAAAAGTCAAGAAGTGGTAAGACGTATATTTCTTAAAATGCAAAAACAGAACTACCATATTTTCCGGAGTATAAGTCACACCAGCCAAAAAATGCATAATAAAGAAGAAAAAACATATATTTCACATATCAATCGCATCTGAGTATAAGTCGCACCCTTGGCCAAACTATGAAAAAAATGCGAGTTATAGTCCGGAAAATACGGTAGTTAATTTTAAATGGTTCGCAGAGGTCCAAAGTTACTCCTAAATGCGCATTTCCTGATTCTTGGACAAGAAATACTTTATAATTTGATGTAGACAGTACACAGCAGACTTACTTTGACCTCAAGCTTATACAATATATCGGCGGTTCAAATTCCGCTCTCGACATAAACATCACTGGTAGAGCTTTTAGATCCACTGACCCACAGGTTGGTGGTGTGATTCTAGCTCCCATAGATATGGTGTCCTTCAACAAGACACTTAACCCACCTCGCCCCCAGTGTCTGCCTACACTGGTGTGTGAATGGGTGAGCGGTTCCTTGACGTAAAGCGCTTTAAGTGCCTTGAAGGTGGATAAGTGCTGTATAAAAATGTGACCAGTACCATATCTGTAGAGGGGTAAGACAAATATTGTTCAAAAACATGGGAAAAATCGAGTACAGGCCCTTTATGTGACATTACTTTCAAGTTTGAACTACCTTACAATGTGAAATTATAGTTCTTTTATCGTTTCTATCCTGGTTGACTAGAAGCTGTAAATATTATAATGAGAACTTGAAATTGAAAAAAAAACAAAACAAAAAAACCTCCTCCAGCATTTCCCATTCTTTTAAATAATCTTGCCAGAACCCTTGCTATAAATAAAATGGTTATTTATCTGAGCATTAGCCCTGGAACTCCCCAAATTGTTGCTTTGGTATGAGACCATGTTCCCTCTGTCCTCCGCCTCTTGCAGTGCTACATTTGCCTAAATAATTCATGGCTCTTGTGTTCCTCTCTCCAAATTCACAGAGTGCTCCTGTCGCTGCCAATGCAATCGCTCTGCACTGAAACTACGCCCTTTGGATGACTCCTTCCCCCTAGTACCAAAATCCCATTACTTTTGTTGATTCGAATAGCCACTTCAGCGGCTAACGCAGACTTCGGCATGGAGATCTGCTGACCGGGATGTAATTAGGACTTTACCCATTAACCTGAAGTAGGGCTGTAAGATGAATCACAATCGAAACCAAAATGCTGGATGGATTTAGCAAATTGCTGAAGTACCATTATTTCCTCCATGACCTACAAAATATCCCGTCTTGTTCTGCGTAAAACTGCCGATCCCGTAGTTTGCATGGGCCATTAGATTTGGGACAACGCTTCCAGAAGATCTGATAAAAAGACTGAAATATGAACTAACAAACTAACACAAGACATTTCAGAACATGTTTGTACAGATCTAAACTACACGGTTAGCAGTTTTAAGATATTTTGTTATTTGTGGAAGAAATTACGGTACTTTTTGATTTGCTAATAGTGTCCTTACAAATTGCAATTTCCGTTTAAGCGCGTATATTCTCGCAGTCCTAGCTAACACAGATTTCGGCATGGAGATAGCTGCTGACCGGGACATAATTAGGACTTTGCCCATTAACCTGAAGCTTATTTGAAGACAGAGACTTTAATGAGCCCACAACATCAAACTAAGATAAATTAGCCTGGGAAATCTAGTGCATTTTTCAAACACGAGACAGGTCTTATCTTTAGACCGCCGACAAAGGAAGCGTCTGAGTCATGCGGTCTGCAGCCCATATTAAGGGTCTTATTATGATGGTGGTCTTATTTCGATATGTTATAATGTGCTCATCAAAAACATTCCTACAATAACATCCCTGAAGCAGATATGCAGATAAACAGAGAGGTAGCTAACAAAGGCCCAGAGGTAATTTCTTGATACATGCATTATTCAAGTTAAAATAAAGATACCGAGGCCTAGTTTGTCTGAAGATGTGTAAAATTAAATATGTAAATTTTATGCCAATATTAATTTTGTAAGAAACACATACATTAACGGCAGTCTCTGTTAAACCACAAGAAAACTTAACAAACTTAATATGAAATACACACATTTTATTCATCAAAACAGTGATAAATGTAAAATGTGTTACATATACAAGTTTCCTTTCTCTTAACAAGCTACGGCTTAACAATTTGGGGAAAATATAAAAAATATGTTTCTGACGATTTTTGCGACGGCTATTAGATTTGCGGTTTATGTTCTAGTAAAGGGATTCTGTTTAAAGTTCACGTTTTAAACACGTCCAGATGAATAGATGGAAAAAGACAAATATGAACTGACAAACTAATACAAGAATCATATTTCAGAACATGTTTGTACTGATCTAAACTACAGGACCAGAAAGTCTGCCACAGATAATGACGTGACGTTCATGAACGAGTCGGCTCTTTTGAAAGGTTCCTTAACGCGATGGTTGGAACTGGATTTTTTAAAAGAACCGAATCTTTTTCTGTCAAATTTTTATGCATTTTTATAACGATTAACACTGAAAAAACACGAGATTCAGCACAGAAGCAGAGCAGGCAACATGAGTGAGAGCTTTGTGCACAAAAAGATGATAACAGTTTGTTTTTTAATGATTATTATTGTCGTGAAACGTTTTATTTAAATTATGCATAATTAATTTGAAAGGGTAAACACTCTCCCACTCTCAGTTTGAACCATTTTAAACACATCTTAGCCTTGGTCATTTCTCTCTGTGATTAGTTTGTTGTTAAAATGAGTTCTCACATTGGCTTCTGTCATATAAATACATAGTAAAACAGCCAGTCTTTTGAACGGCTCTTTGAAAGGAACAGATCCAAAAGATTCAAATCCCACACAGGAGCCATAACACAACAACACAACAAGACTGGATTAGGATTGTGGAGAGTATCTCAGTGATGGAAAGAATAACATATAATCTTAAACTGAAAGGGTATAAATATGATAAAAATGTCATTACCAAATGCATGTATAAACCTGTAACTCCAGACTTTAGTTGTGTTGTTTGGATTTACATTGTTGTTACTTGTATGTTTTGAAATGCTTTCTAAATAATCAATAAAAATCAAGTTAAAAAAAAGTAATTAGCTTGTATCTACTGTATAATGAGTCATAGAAGTTATTTATTCAAACTTCTACTGCTCAAATCTTACCATATTAAAAAAAAAATCACCAAAAATATCCCACTACCACAAAGAAAAAGTCCCCGCGGTAAATACTGACCTCCAAAAAATATCGAGTTCGATCTGTCATGTATTGAACGATAAGTCGATATAGTATTTATAGTGACAGGCCAGTTATAGCCGCAAATGCACTGTTGCCCATCCAGCCACAGAAGCCATATGCCGACACTAGTTCCACAGTGATACCTGCAGAGGGCTCCACCTGCTTTAAACGGACTAATAAGACATTGCCCTGCTGTTTTTCTCTGCATGGTTAGACAAATCCACAGCAGGTGTCACGCACAAATGGCTTCGTCTGTCTGTAATAGGTCTAGTCTCATTGTCATTTGAAGACTTCTCAAGAGGTTTCGGTGAGTTTGGTAGAAGCAGGATTTGGACAGGAGTAACAACCCAATTATCGGAGCAAGGAGCCGACGTGGGGAGATAGACTGAGATTGACATGTCTCTGTCTGTCGCTTACGGTGCCGCTGTAATGAGTTTTTATCACCTAAAAATAACCCCTGTAAGGCAATATCGCACGGCAAGGATTCGGTGAAAAGAGCAGATAATTACTAGTGTCAAATTTATCATCACTTAGAATTGATTGTTTAAGTTGCAAAAAGTCAATAGCATATTTGTCTTCTTTTTTTCCAGCATTTAAAAACCCTTTCCAATGCGCACAAACTGTAGTACACTTGTAGTTAAGTTCACAAATTAAATGTACACGTATTTCTGTGATATCATATAAACTGTAAGACTTTTTAAGAAGATTGTGTAAACATTGAACCACGTCTTCACTGGTTTCTTTGCTGTTTTATTTCTATTTGAACTCACTAGTTTTAAAAGATACATTTGGGGATACATTGGGAATGACACATAGAACAAGTTGTCTTGGATCCAGAAAACACACTTCTTAAATACAATCTGGTCACTGGTGAATCGCCCTGATGGGTGTGTTCCACAAGTGGATTGAGGGTTTCTGCAGAATCAATGAGCGAAGCACTAAACTTAATTTAATCTGAGGTAAAAGCATTATGGAAATATTTACTTACAGTGTTTTACCTAATTTGTACTTTGTCATATAGGCTGGTGTATGGGTACTGGTATGGAGGGTCACCATGATCTATTAGGCCCAGTTTCTTAACTCTTAGTCTCAACATCCTGAGGGTTCAACTATATCTCATCCATTTGACCTCGAGATCCAGAACACTGTGCTCTGTTTTCTGATGCATATTAGACAAACTGTTTATCCTATGTCCCAAGAGTGTTTTGGCTTTGTGCTCCTTTAACAGGTCTAAACTGGTTTTCTGTTTTTCTGTTTAGTTTTCTTCATGTAATTCTTATCTGTGCGGTATAAATATGCTGTATGTACTGACATTGATGCAGCTTAAGGTGAGACGCCGCTCTGTCAGGGACAGGCAGCTCTTTACAATTGTGCGCACAATTGCTTTAATAAGTCAGACTCTTTGATTCAAGACAACTTCTCAGTTCATTTTTATTCAACAGTTATTTGCTTGTAGAAATTCCACAGCAAGAGAAATGTCATTTTATTTGTAAATGAAAGGTGACCAATGAGCTCCTTCATTTCACATGCGTCACAGAAAAAAGCAAATCTGATCGCACCACCGCTTGAGACGTGACAGAGGGCGTGGACTCCAGACTGATATCCATCTGTATAAAAACTATAGAGAGAGGATTCTGGATTTGCCAGGCAACAGACTATTGCAGACACAAATATTGGTGGTATATATTGGGAGAATTTTTCCATATTGGACCGATACTATGATTTGAAAAACATTGTGTATTTACTGACCGATGTAGTGCAGGTATCTTGTCCATATTTTTTAGAAGCAGCTTCACCCTTCAGTGCAGCTGTAGCCTTGTATCCTCTGCTGTGTTTTCTATATTATGTAGGTTATAAGACAAGAAAAAGACCAATGTGTCCAAAAGTTTTAAAAGCAAATCTTGAACGAAACTTGTAATATATAACCATTCTTTTTAATAGTAAGTACACAGCAATGGAAATCACGATCTCCACCATATACATTTCAATTAAAGTTCTGATGCATTTTAATTAGAGGTTTTGTGAGTCCTTGTCTACGTATAGAAACATAATTAGCTCCCACAAAGGATGACAATCATGCTAATTCTATGTCAAAACAAAAGCCAGCTGCACACTTCCATAATTACAGTGAGCCCAAAGACAATTCTTCTGCAACTTCTCAAGTACATTGGAATTTACTGTGGCTTCAACACATGATATGTTCTCATTATAACTGATTTACATATATCTGCCAGTGTTTTTCAGACTAAACTGAAATTGCCTGGGGATATCAGCAGTAGCTTCTGCTCTGCTGCGTTCATAAACTGTACTGTTTTGATAGAAATGTGGTGTGGGGATTGGCAGGGTTAAGAATAGGGCTAAATGAATTGGGAAAAAATAGATAAAGTCGTTATTTTATTGTATACCAAAGTATGGAATGGAAATGAATGCTGATTTTATTTGTAAGACATATTCACGATAGACTGTATATATAAATAATCACAGCTAGTCCGTTGGTGCAGTCTAAAGAGGAAGAGAGCATGGACATGATTCGGCTCCGTTGGCTCTGGGTCCAATTCACTTTCTATTGAAAAACACTGCTCCCTCTCTCCGCTGCTGTGAGCCTCATCTCGTTATTTTGTCCGTAAATCAAGATATGAGCATTAATAACAGACCAATGAGGCGGCTTCTTTTCCCGAGGTCACACCCGCTACCGTTAGCAATAGGTTTGATTGACAGCGTTCCAAAACACCCACCAAACCAGCAGCGGGAGCAGGAGGGAGCGCTACCTTCAACACCCTCGCTCCTGATTGGCTCTTTGGTTATGGATTGGTTATGGATGAGCAGAGAACCTAAAATTACTGAAATAGTTACATTTTTTCAAATTTCAAATATCTATTCAAACTGTAATTTCGATTCAATTTACCATTCAACCCAAGTTAAGAGCTTTTCTTTTAAAATGATTATAGTCTTGAGTTTGTGGGGAGGGTCTTGCACATGGCTGACGTCAGTTCAGATGGTCCTCCAAAGGCTGATCTCACTGGACAGTAAACCTTCATATATCGGGCTGGGCCTTGCAGCTGTGCTCTCATAGGTATGATGCAATTTGAACTGTTCAGCCTTCAAATTTTTTATAGATATGTTTGTACATGTATTCTCCTGCACTAGGGAGGCTAGTGTGAGGTGAAAAAGAAAGTACAACTAGACGGCAAAAGATGTCAAACCAACTACTGAAATTGAAAGTAAGAGGGCTCACTCTTAATGCTATTCGGTCAAATAAACAACTTTGAATAGATAAAACTTGTCATTATTAGGATATTATTTATTTTGTAGCAGCCATATTTTTTGATACGGACAGAGCATCAATCCCTGACTGGCTAATCCATCTGTCCACCATGACCATCTGAACTTGGAGAGATTCACTGGTGACCAGACTCACAAGTGTGTACTCGGGATTATTATTATTATTATTTTTTAACAGATATTTATTTCTTGTATTAGTTTAGCAGCTTATATTTTGACTTTCTTACAAAACAAAAGCAATCACGAGCAATATTTGACAAAAATTTAACTAGGTAATTAAAGATGTTTTGTTTTTGTTTTTTTCCCAGAACTTGTGAAGCCATACTGTTTGGTTAACCCGTCAGGGGTAGATGGAGGACTAGCTTCTTTTAAACTGATGGAGAAAAGTGGTGGAAACGCTGCAGAGAAGGACCCTACATGGTCCAGGATGGAAACTTTGAGATGACACTAGCCTGAATTCATAGTATTCTATGGACTAGAATAACCTTATTCACTAAGAATAAGTGAATAAAGGACAAAAGATTGTGTTAAATTGGTCAGATTTGCATAAAGGTTTCAGTGGGCCAAATTATGTAAACCATTTAAAGGTGCACTATGTATCTTTTCTGGTGGAGGGTCTGATGTTATTGCTTTACCTGAAATGTTCCACAGTATGGCATTAAACTTATCTATCTTGATTTATTTAGTTACAGGTGTTTTTATTGCTAAAAATACCTTGAAAAACATACTTTCTCACTGAGAGCAACTCTCCGCAGGTGTGACCTATAACATTCTAGGTAAAGCAGTAAAATCTCCAGACAAGCAGGTGCAGATCCTCCACTAGAAAAGTTAGTGCCCCTTTAAAATTGAAATAACATATAGGTAACTGTATTTTGTCAGAAAAGGGTGATATAGTGAAAGATATACCAAAAAGACTCCATCCCCAGTGCTATCTTTGTTGTATTAAGCCTTAAAACATTTATGAAATCAATCGATTTTCTTTCGATTCACTTTAAACGTACTCCTCACTGTGACCCATTTCAGCTGGGATTGTTCATAGACAATGGCAGGCTCCTGCAGTGCAACCGCAAGAGGAGATAGAGGGAGGGTGAGGTGTTGAATCTCAATGTGAAGTTTCACCAAGACTTCACCAAATACTGCTACAAAGATTTTTACTGGAGAATTATTTATTGAAGAGTTTAAATAGCTAAAACTGTATAATTCTGAGTTTGATTTCCCATGGCAAACCGAGACAATGAAGCAACATGCGCTAATCCATGGTGGTTTGTCATCACGGCTGATGGAAAACAAGTGAGTACACGTCCAAACATGTCTAATATTTCCCTGGCTGTTTCTTATTAATTGTGCAACTGAATGCCTCTCCCAGTCTGCGCCTAACGTAATCTGCACTGTTACATGCAGCAGGTATCCAATTACGTAATGGCTTCTCCAGATGTGTTATTAGGATCCTTGAGATTTGAACCTCGATCGTAGTTCCCGGGTCAACATGCATTTTGATAAATAAATCGGTTTCAGTTGGACTAGGCCAGTTATCCAGTTTCCTTGGCGCGCATTTGAACATAGTTTGACTTAGCCATAGCATAACAAGACGTAGTCAATCTGAATTGCCTTCACTGAATTGTTAGCATCATGTTGCTGATAGCTGCGTCACAACTCACTCCGCTCTCCACTGTTACCAGCAGATGGTGACAGACATCTAACCCATGCATGTTCTATAAGGTAAAAGAACCAGCACCCCAAACAATACATTAAAGAGGGGGTATTACACTTCTATGGGGTATTAATTCAAGCCACTCCCCCTTCAGAGCGCTCTCACAACCAGTGGTGGCCCCAGAGCATTTTCATAGAGGGGGCAGTGGGGGTCCAGATTATATGAGGGGTTGAAAAAATTCTAACACAACATATATCAACAAATAATATTAAAATCAAAAATAAAATGATGTTTTCTTCATTAACTTATAATTATTGGCCTATTAAGTTAATTATCTTTTCTGCAAATTCTTGTACATAACCCCCCAGAGGCAAATTAAGACTATGGCTTTAGTGTCAGCAAGGATCTTAAGAAATTTTAACAAAAGGCCTCTGAACGCAGGGAGTCTGATATTGACAGAGCTGATATTATTTGCTGTTTCCTGGTGTATTTTTACAGCATTAATGTTTCAGCTCTTAATCACATAATGCACATAACTAGCCATAATGTCAATATTAAATAGCCTATAATTTGTAATCCAGGCAGGTGTTTACCACATGATCCCTCCCTCCTTCACTTACATTTTCACTCCCTGCGGACTCTAGCAAAAGCCAGTCTTGGGTTCAGCACCACATGATCCCTCGTTCCCTGCCTCCTTCACGTACATTTCCTCTCACTGTGGACTCCGGTAAAAGCCAGTCAGACAGAATGCTCCGGTTTGTCCTGTAGCTTTAGCTGTTTTACTTTAGCTCTTGCGATGAATAAAACCTCTCCTCTGAGCCACTGCTGCACTGCCAACCATAAAATACAGCACTTTTATTCACAGTAGTTTGCTTTGAATTCATTGTTTGAACGTTTAGGCGATGCTGTTATCATGTTGTTGTCACTTCTACTAGGTTAGAAACTTGCTTCGTTTAGCAGCACATGTCCCAAATTCCTCTTAATGCCAGTCTATCTGCCCATTTGTGCCTAGTACTTCATGCACAACTCACAGAATATTGTATAAATGCCTTTTTCTTGGATTCACGGTCCCATTTTCCTTTCCGTGCTGCGTGACTGTTGTAAACACGCCAATCATACGTCAGCTGAACAAAAACAACCAATGACACAGCGGGGAAAGAGAGACAGCAGCCAATCAGAGACAGAGAAGGCTCAATTTGACAAACGGCCCCTCTCTCTCTACTGCACACCGCATCAGGTTTGTGAAGTTGTAGTATATTTTGTATCCTGCTTTTGTATATTTATCTAAAATAGCCGTGCGGGAACATGGGTGACACAGGCTTATGGGCTGCGTCTTACACAGGATCATAGTGCTAACCGTAAAGACTGAGAGATCGCTAGATTACTCAAATATGCATGGCTGACATATAACACCTGTTCATGCATGTTTTTGATGAGGAAACGTTATAAGATGGTAGAAAGCTCAAAAAGTCAAATACCCCCTCTTTAACTTCCAATCTAAAGGTGTCTGAACGTACTGAAGGATGAAGGATGTACCGCCAAAGCTCCAACCTGGTAAACAATATATTTTTTGCTTTATTTAATAGCATCACCGTGACACACTGGCTCAGAGAGTGGTTGTCCATTGCAGGCGCGTTGGTGCTAGTGACTGCAGTGGGGGGTAAATTGTGTTGGAGAGGCAGAGGCACGGAGCATGAGTGATCACCGCAGACACCTCGCCATCCTCCTGTCAGGAAAAAACAAGGATCCTGCCCCCTAGAGGAACCGGCCCCTGCATGCGCTTTATTGAGCTTATTTGTTGGCTCACATCTGCACCAAGTTTCCTGTTGCGCCCTGAGCCTCGAATTCTCCTCTCTCCTTCTCCATCTGTGTTTCTGTCGCTCTCTCTCCATCTCTCACTGTCTCTCTCCATCTCTCGCTCGCTTTCTCCTTCCATTTCTCCCTCTTTGTCCATCTCTTCCTCTCTCCATCTCTCTCGCTTTTTCCATCTTGCACTCTCTCTTTATCTCTCCCTCTCCATCTCGCACTCTTCCTTTCTCTCATTGCTTTCTCACTGTTTCTCTCCATGTCTCACTCTCCTGCCATCTCTCACTCTTTCTCTCTCATCTCTGCCTCCATCTCTCACTTACTCCATCTTTGGGATTAATAAAGTACATTTATCTATCTATCTGTCTATCTATCTCTATCTCCCCCTCTTTACGTCTCGCATGCTCTCTCTTTCCATCTCTCGCTCTCTCCATCTCTCTCTCCCCATCTCACAAGCTCTCTTCATCTTCCACTGTCTCTCCATCTCTCGCTCCATCTTTCACTGTCCATCGTTCACTCTCCCCATCTCGCTCCCTCTTTCATTCTCTCCATCTCTCTCTATCTCTCAATCTCTCGCTCCATCTTTCACTCTCTCTCCATCTCTCTCGCTCCATCTTTCCCTGCGCATCTTTCCCTCTCTCTCCATGTCTCATCTCCATCTCTCACTTTTTCCATCCCTCTTTCTCTGTCTCTATCTGTCTACCTATCTATCTCATTATCTCTATCTCTCCATCTCTAGCATACTCTCTTTTCATCTCTCGCTCCCTCCATCTCTCTCCTCATCTCATGAGCTCTCTCTCTCTGTCTTTCACTCTCCCTCCATCTCTCGCTCTCTCTTGCTCTCTCTCGCTCCATCTTTCACTCTCTCTCCATCTCTCGCTCTCTCTTGCTCTCTATCGCTCCATCTTTCACTCTCTCTCCAGCTCTCGCTCTCTCTTGCTCTCTATCGCTCCATCTTTCACTCTCTCTCCAGCTCTCGCTCTCTCTCTCGCTCCATCTTTCACTCTCTCTCCATCTCTCGCTCTCTCTTGCACTCTCTCGCTCCATTCCTCCCTCTCTCTCTCCATCAGTAATTCTCCAGGCGTCACACGTTTCCCGGCCAGAAGCTCATTACGAGACATTTCAGTGGCGACCATCACCTGCCAGATCTGAGTATGGCCCACGTCAGACTTGTGGAGCAGAGGAGGATTTTCAAACCTTCAACACATTAGTTACTGAATATTGAAACAGTATCGACTAGGGCCCTTTAAACTATAATGTATTTTGAAATATCGAAATTTCTAGAGCCCTTCTTCTCAAGTTAAGCTGTGCAGTGTGAAGATAGCTTCTTAAGACAGCTATATTTTGAGGGACATGATTAATCTCACAGACAAAATATAGGCTGATTTTATTGGTCATCGGTTGCTCTGGATAAAAAATAGCTTGTTGAAATTTACCTGAAAAAATAAATAAAAGAAACGATTTTCTAATTCTGCCACACCCCTTGGTTGTACAGAACTGACAGACTTAACAAATTATAAATAGACATGTTAAAAATAGCCTGTTAAAAATAAGATTGTGGATAAAGGAAAAGTAATTTCAAATCACATCAACATGAGTAAAGAGTAGAAAGTTCCAAAATACAAGATACAAGACACTGCATTGGCCAGTCATCAGAAATTACATTTTAAAAAGCCAGGCAGAAGATACAAGCATCACCAGATGGGACAATTTACAACAAATATACATGGACATAGCTAACCTGCTAGCCGCCGTGTTCCAAATAGGAGAGATTATGGTTTGTATTAACCCGCTCGACATGATCCTGGTATATTTATTTCGCTATTGTGTCCGTAACTCAAGATATGAACATTAGTAACAGACAAATCAGGTGCCGTCTTTCCCTGAACAACAGGTTTGATTGACAGTGTTTCTAAGTGCCCCCTGCTAAACCAGTGGTGCGGGCGGGAAGGGGCGTTACCTTCAACAGCTTCGCTCAAAATTGGCTCTTTGGTTTGGTTTGGAACTCGGCTGCTAGCCTCGAGGAGCTTCATTTGACTGGAGCTGAACGCTGTGGGTGACGTCACACTCCCTTAGTCCACTTCTTTACACAGTCAATGCTTACAGCTGGAAAACTACAACGCAAAAACTAGATGCAAAAACTCACTAATTTAAAGTATCAGCTTCTAATCAAACATACCAAGGTCAAACAATATGGCAGCTTTCTCAAATGAAATGGGAAAGATGAGTAGTTACTTCTGGGCAAAATCAACAGAACAAAAAACATAAGGCGTGTAAAAGTGTTCTGTGAGGGTGAGAGAGCGAGGAGACAGCTCGGGTCTTCATCCGGGAACATGATGAATTAGTCAAGCAACCGCACAACCCTCTGCTCATCCGTCATGCGTTAACCTGCTCAGAATCAGAGGCGCTTCCAAATATAAGCAAAATGTGCACATGCAGAGGGGTCCATGTCCACTACGGGGCCCAAAGCTGAACATTTAACCCAGACATGCATCAGCAATGTATTTCTGAATAGCCCGTTGCAATGGGCTGATATGGATTTTTTGAGCCGACATCCAATATTTGGCCTGTAGCTGTGGCCGTTAACCGTAATTAATAGATTACCAATATAAAAGAAAAAAAAAAAAGATCAATATCATCCAGTACCGATAGTGGAACCGATATATTGCCTACCCCTATTCTGCAGACCTCTTGGGTCAGTCTTCATTATAGAAGTTTTTAATGTCCTTTCTCAGTTAAATAACAACACAAGCTTAAGTCTTGTTTTTAGCAAATTAGCCAAAAACAAGCATGTTGGTTAGGAATTTATTGCAGTGTGAGTGGGCTTGTATCTACACAAACCTGACTCTTATTTGGCCTGTAGGAGGACCTTCACCTGCTTGTTTCCATGGAGAAGTTGTTCCTTTGGCTTCAACTGTATGACATAAAACTGATCTATCTCCATGGAGAATGTTCTACTTTCTATTTACATGGAATTACACAGGTGACACACCACCTCCAGAAAGTTACATGGTGTAGTTGAGCAAAAAGTTGGCCCCCGAAAAGAATTTTGCATTGGACCCTCTCAATCCTAAAAATGGCCCTGCACCAAAGCGTCTGTCTGCTGGCTTCCCTCTACCTCGTGTACTCCCCAAATGAACGAGAGTGAGGTGCCTAATAGTCCGAAGAACAGGACAGTACGGTTCACTGCCAGGTTACGCCCAAAGAAATGTAGTGAGGGTCTGGAAAGGCTCAGACCATCTTTGTACAGAGCCGTCTAAAACCTCTGGGAGTGAAATCGTCATCATTCACAGCCATGACTTTGGTAATAATGACAATACAATAGTCCATTTTGCAGTCAATCTAGCGTCAAAACATCAGGCTGATTTATGATGAGAGTTTGACAATATTAAAACTTTCTCTGGGTTAGTAAATGAAGACAAAAGATATTTTGAGTTTTATTGGCCAAAATAGTAAGATGCAGTGTGAGGGATGATCTAACATTCAAAGAAATTGTTGGAAAGTCTGGTGCAAATAACTGCCTCATCATTTTATCTAAATACATTTTTAAAAAAAAAACAGATTTTAGTCCATAGCTACAAAAAATGCCCAGTTGGATCATAGGAATAACTGCAATTGTACTTTTTCAGTAGATAGCACAGTGGTATAGTTGCTGACGCAGCTTGGATCTCCAATGGTAAGATGATTTCTGTATAAAGTATTCCACAGACAATTAGATGGTTAATACTAGTGGGAGTTAGCGATTACATGCTCTGTATTTTGCAATTTCGCGCTTTTTGAACAGCATTCGGACGCCATCGCATTAACATTTCAAGTTTTACATCTTAAAATAATACACATGTATGAAACAACAAATTAACATGTTCTGCGCATACATTATAACATATCTACAAGCTCAAAAAGTTATTTACCAGAACAAATTAGCTTACAAAGAAAAAATGAACCATTTGCCGGTTCTCATGGCAACACTGCACATTTAAAACAGGCCATGAAAAGAAACGTCCTTGCTCAACTCAGATTATAAAACTTCAAATTAGGGCTCCACAAGTCAGTGAGCGGTTATTGTTTTTTGACATTTTGATGTAATAATGCCAACAGCAGAGAGAGGGCGCTGCTGTGCTCATGAAAAAGGGTAGAGTTCATTCAGTGTTTTAATGTGTTCTGCCCTCCTAAAATAAAGCTTTTGTACAAATATTTTCTAACCAACGGAGTATCTGAAATTGTTTTTCTCTTAAAGCTACAGTATGTAACCTTTTAGCCAAATAATAGACTAAAATAAAAGATGTTTTTTCGCCAAATAATAGACTAAAATAAAAGCATGTTTTTTCATTTTGGTTGTGTTTATTGCACTGAAAAACAGGCCTCCTCCTGCTTGTTTCCATGGAAATGTCGTTCTTTTGGCTATAATAATCCAAAGTATGGCATAAAACTTATCCGTCTCCATGGAGGATGTTTTGAAGTATAGTTTAACTTTCTGTTTCCATGGAGTCATGCAGGTGATGTGCCGCTTCTATAAAGTTACATACTATGTCTTTGATAATGCCACTGTGTTTGCTATAAATGTGTCTTGTATCTGTTTTAGAGTCTGAATAGCCCAGATAACGATTAAGATTAGCAAAATACAAAATAAGATTATTTTTATAATCAGTGAGTCATGATTTAGTTGACCTACTTCGAATGTGTTTTTATTATTATATAGCAGACCCATTAGTTGCTATCGTGACCAAACCATTGCGTGAAGGGCATGCAATTACACCTAAACACATCTTGCTTCTATGCTGCCAATTACCAACTTTCTACTAGAGACTTTTACTTTAGTTTATCTCCACTTAAACTGACGGAGATCGACCCAGACAGTGTCTCGCCACCAGCTGCTAGTCATCCGTCATTACAGAGTCCATGACAAATACGCTAATTACTAAAATGAGATACTTCCGACGCACAAGGCTTGCACATCGTCACACATTATATAACAGTTTCAAATCAAGCTCCTCCAACATGAAAAGACCTGGCAACGACAACACAGCTGCTTTTGTGTGCCTAGCCGCCTCAGATGACCTACTGGACACCTGCAGGGTCTTAGCACAGAGACTATAATTTAACTGATGTGATCTAAATCTGACAAAAGGGTATCTTTTTATATGTAAGCGATCAAAACCTTCTCTTAAGTCCATACAAACTTACAGGTCTTATTCAGATCGTGCGAGGCAAAGGAGGCTGTTTAATGTGTAGTATAGTGTTAGCGTCATGACGACAATAGCCATGGCGCAGATATGTCACTTCAAAACACTTTTCTCCCTATCCATTTTGCTCACAGTTGGCTTTACCTCATGACAAATTAATACATTTTTTGAGAACATGGCTCTTAAATTCGGTATTTACATAAGTGTGCACAAAGTTTAATTTTACCATGCATCTATCAACCATTTAAGTAACAGATATGTTAACAATCAGTCTTCAAATTTAAAGTCTGCTGCGTGTTGTGTGTGTGCGTGTTTTTGTCCGAGAATCAGAGAGTGTTTTGTTAGCATACTAGTTGTTTTTAGCATTACCGTGGCAGCAAAGGTCTGGCCTCTGAAAGCTGTGAAAAGCTCTTACAAACTCATCACGGTGAATAATTAGGATGTTCAGAATGCATAAGGTAAGTGAGGAATAACTTTGGATAACTTTACTGCGAAGTGTTTAAAATAACTAGTTCTGTTTTTCACGTTTTTAATGTACAGCGCTTTAAAGGCAAGATGGCTAGAAAAACACTTGAACCCCACAAGAGCTTTTATAGTGTAAGAACAGCTTAAAATTTGATGTAGCCTACAAAATTCAACTTCAAGGGCTTCCATTTTGAAAACCTCTTGATGCAAAAATCGTGCTCTTTTCCACCTGCGCAGAAACCTTCCCTCATGACTCATAGCTCAACAGACTGGACCAAAACCAGGTGACAGAACACAATGAGCCGCTCCGACGGATCGGCCCATTTAAGACGTGTGGCCTTTTTATTTGCCACCATAAAAGTGCGACAATTCCCCAAGAACTAAACATTTGTCATTTCGTAATTTCTCCGGTCTATGAGAAAAAATGTCAACTGAAAAGAGGACAACAAAACAAGGAGGGGTGAGACAGAGGCATGACTTTACACTTTTCAAGACCCCTGATTTCTGAATACTTCTAAGTATTGTTAGTAATACGGATGCACAGTATTGGAAAAGTTTGCAATGTGCGATATAGCTGTTAAGAACTGGGATATGGGTTAGGGTTAGGGTTAGAAAACACTTTTTGACACAATCATTTCAATACTCTTATGCACAAGTTTGGTTCTTTTACTGATGATGTAAAGTTGACACTGTTTAAATCATATTGTCCATCGTTGTACACTGCCCACCTCTGGACTCATTACAAAAAAGCCAGTCTCCAAAGGCTGCAGGTGGCTTATAATGACGCTTTACGTGTGCTCTTGAGGAGGCCGCGATGGACTGATGTGACCGAGATGTTTGTCACTGCACGAGTGAACACTTTACAAGCTGTACTAAGTTTATGTACAGTTTTTATTTGCAGACCGAGATGTTTGTCACTGCACGAGTGAACACTTTACAAGCTGTACTAAGTTTAATGTACAGTTTTATTTGCAGGCTGAATAAGTCAGAAAATGAAATAATAATGTCACTCACAAATATAAGATTCAGTGCAGTCCTCTTCAGTCCAAGATGTGGAGACACTGGTATGGCTGTCTTTTTAAACCATAAATATTTACTGTTCATATTGCCACTGTCCTTGTCTATTTTGAAAATGGACCATGAGTCTGGGATAGAGATGAACTGAACTGAATTTTAGTTTATATGTATGTATTTATATATATGTGCTTCAAAGGTCAAGGAGAGCCAAGGTGTTACTGTGATAAATTTTGTTTCTTGCAATATCAATTACTGTGTCAGCCAATAAGCAATATCAATACTTTTGCGATATATTGCGCAGCCCTTTCAAAAAATTAAGATTTAAAAGTACAGTATATAACTTTCTGGAGGTGGCATGTCACCCGCATGTTTCCATGGAAATAGAAAGTTGAAAATATATTTCGGGACATTCTTCATGGAAACAGAGTTTTGTGCCATACAGTAGAACATTATAGTCAAAGGAACAGCATTTCCATAAAGATGAGCAGGCGGGGTCCCTTGTCCAGGCCAAATAAGAGTCAGGTTTATGGATGTGCAATCCTGCTCTATTATAAATCTATTTCTTGGCACTGTGGCTTTAAGAAAATTATGTAGAATGTAGTATCTGATTGGATTTTTGTCAAGCAATTTGCCAGAAAGTTTAGCAAATTTACTAGAAAAATGAATTAGTTCATTCTAAGTAGATTTGCACTTTCAAAGACCAAGATTAAGCTCCTATTTACCCTTTTACACACTTTAACATGTGAGAAAATACCCGAAAACTTCTTTTGGCAAAAAATCATGTAATTATAGAGGCCTTAACTACCGATCCCATTGGGACAAAATATATAGTTCTCACAGGAGACTTACTACCCAAGTTCCAGGATCTTTTGGGCTTTTCTAATTGCAACCATACAAATCGCAATTTCAACTCATCTTTCACCCCGTAGACAAGTTGGGCTGGAATGAACTCGGCAGGTAATTCACAAGAGACATGCAGGCATATGGGAATTTCATCTCCGTTGCGTATTTGCCGTAGGTTTTTTTTCCCCGCACTGGCTTTAAACTGATTTGTGAAGCCGGAGATGTATTTGAAGAAAGCAGCGGGTTTGAGATGAGGTGCCAGCGCGGTGTGTCACGACAAGGCCCCTAAAACCTCACACGAACCTTAAATCTTCAACTGACAAGACGCAGTCGCAGAGGAAAATATTAGTCTGACTTCTGATGTTAAAGCACACCTCCACGGATTGGGAATAATGACATGTCTGCCATCGGAATATTCACGTGAAGAAGGGATGGTGGAGTCCCATGTTGCGTTTTCAAGGCAGCTATAGCTATATGATGTCGTCAAAAGAGGTCTCTGGATGAAAATAAGAAATAACATATCCATGAGAGACAGAGGAAAGACTGGCTTTATTAAACAGAGCGGAGTCTGACAGGCGTCTGGGAGAAGGACATGTTCAAGGGTTGTATTGTTATTTGTTGATTCACTGCTGGGATGGATGTCCTTGGAAGCGCGGAAAGACAATCTGTGTAGAAGTACGTAAGATAGTGTGATAGGGCTGCAAGATTAATCGCAATCGAAATCGCAATTTGAATGGATGCAATCAGCAAATCGCTAACGCTGCAGTTTTTGAAGTACCATCATTTTCTCAACAAACAACAAAACATCCTGTCTGCGCAAAAAAAAAACCCCGGCTAACCCTGTAGTTTGTCAGTTCATATTTCAGTCTTTTGTCAATACTTCTGCATGTGTTTAAAATGTGAACTTGAAAACTATTATTAAAATATAAATGTAATATAATATCGTGTTGTGTTATCATTAAATATAGTTTATATTTCATTATTATTATTCAGTGTGTTTTATGTTGCATAAACCATATCGCCAAAGCAAGTTCCTAGTTTGTGCATTTTGTAATAATGGCAATAAAACTTTTTTTTTGGGATTCGCGAGATACATATTTAATGCATTTTAGCTGACGAGCCTTGAAGAAAAAAAACAAAAACGTTATAATTTCATAAGCAATAAAAAATGTTTTGTTTTCCTTAACCTTGATATTCTTTTTCTTCATCAGTCACAAACCACTCTATAAAAACAATACTACACTACTGCAATCCAATGACTTAAGCTAAAACAGTCAAATACATGAAAATGTAAAAGCTTCCATGTAAAACCAACATTACCAATCCTAAGCCTCTGCTAAAACCACACTTAACAATTTACATATTTCCGGCAGATTTCCAGGAGTATTAAACTCAGAACTGCTCTTAATATGTCACCTGCTGTGCCTCTCCTGGTTCAGATTTCCACTGCAGCTTGAGTGCTCCAAAATGAACTATACTCATCGCATTTGCCTGGCTTTTTACCTTTTGCACCTGCCACACTTTTAATCAAGGCCAAATTTCAAATATTAGCACTGGGACATTTGCAAAACGGATAAAAAAAAAGTGTTGTTTACTGACTCCACTCGAAACGGCAGCTAATTGCAATGAAATGAATTAAAATTTGCAAGTGGAGTCCAATGAGGAACATCTGCATATCAAAGGTGCCGTTCGGTGCCGCTAGAAAGATCAAAAACGACACACCTGCTATTCAAGAAAACCACGGAACGGTTCAAGGTAAGTTGCTTATTTCTCTCATAAGGTTTTACATGGAATCTCCTGCGGCTTCCAGTTAGCCTGCATTATTTAGCATTTTTTAGGGCTATAATTTTGTAGCCGCTAGCTTGCTGCATCATCAGAGTCTGAAAGAGCTGCGTAGGGATTTGGGGGGAGTTTATGGGAGCGGACAAGAAGAAAAACAAGTTGGAATTTTAACTAAGAAAGACTTAAAGGAAGGAGCAATGAGAATTTGGCTAGATTATAAACAACTTAGATAATGTAGTGGAGCTGAAGAAGCTGAGGTGGCTGATGATTCTGCTGCTGCGGTGGAGTTAGGAGAGATGTAGGTTGCGTGGTTGAGAGAAAAAAGCAGTGATCGACAGCTCAAAGAGGCAGGTATTCTGGGTAAAATTATGTTTTAATTACAAGATTTTAGTGGAGAAAGAACTAAAGCAGAACTAAGTAACTTCAAGGAACAGACTCAAAAGCATTTTTTCTTCTTTTTTGAAAACTGAAATAAGGCAGTATAATCACATAAAAACAGAAAATGCCAAGTATAAAAAAGAGTCAAAGTTTCCCAGGAGAATTCTCTTCAGGTCATGTCAGCCATATTGTAAGGGTGGTTTTCTGCCCAGAGACAGCGGGTGGAGACGGCGGACACCTCAAACACCCCGGAAATGCATCTTTAACCATCACAGGTACTTACAAAGACGTTTAATTAGGTATAATGTTACTTAGTTTTGCTTTAAGATACAAACCCATGCACGTAACGTTGTTTCCTTTCTGCAGTTAAGTCGTCATGTCTTTAAAATGAATGGTGAGTATGTTTTTGTGGTGAGAACACCATTACATCACAGTTAAATTAGGATTTGAACAAAAAAAAATATTGGAGCTTTTACTGAAAATAAAATAGGAACAAAATAACTAGGTAGTATATATTTATAAAGAAACTCAATCCAATTTTCCTGAGGTCTTTTATTTGAAAAGCAGTGTTGAGGTTATCTAATGTAGGAAGAAAATGAAACATAGCAACAAGGAACAGCTTTGTGGTGTAACCAAGAGACAGAATAACAAATACTGATTTTTTTTTTTTTACATATAGCACTAAGGGTACACATGATTGGTCTTGTAGGAAAATAGTCACCCTGCATTTGACCCAACGCTGAACAGGTCAGGTGCAGTGGGAGCCTACAGGGCAGTGCTTGGGATTCTTCTTCTGTTCTGGGAAAATTGATTGGAAATGTTGATTAGTCTGTGACTGTTCTATCAAATCAACTCAAATCTCACTCTGAGAACTATAGTTATTTCCTAGACCCCGCGTGACAAGTTCCATGTGTGAAACTGCACACCCAACTGAGGATGAAAACAACTCAAAGCATTTTTTGTCCTTACAACACATTTCCAATAAAACCCAAGTGTGAAAAGGGGTAAGAGCGGAGAGAGACACTCAGCGAACTGACGACTTTATCTCAAAACATCCAAGTATATTCTGGAAAAAGACATTAAGATGGTGAAGTTTACTTTCTATTAATGATTAAGTTATAGTTTTTATTTCTATATTTCAGACTATAGGGCTGGGCAATGACATTCAAGGTTTTTTTTGTTTTTTTTTAAATGGAGGTCTGCAGCCAGTCCACTTTTCAGTAAACACAGTTGGTTTGGTGACAATTTTGGAGAAAGAAATTGGGCTATTTTTGTGTTAAAGGTACTGATTAAAAGACTACTTTATATTTATGAAATCAATACCGAAAGCCATTTTTATTTTGGTTATGACGGAAAAAAGTTGCTTTGTTTTTGTTATTTTTTTTTCACCATATCGCTCATATCAATAAATGTCAATCACACGAAAACAGTGATTAAGATGGTGAAGGTTACTTTCTATTATTAATGAAGCTGTATTTTTCATTTGTACAAGATTTCGGGCAGGGGCTGGGAAATTTAATTGAACATGAGCTAAGTCATTTCTAATCATCAATAATATTCAATTTTTATTTTAAATGGAGAGGTCAGCAGCCAATCCTCTTTTCAGTAAAAGCATGTGGTTTGGAACAGACTTTGGAGGAAGAAACTGGGCTATTTTTGTGTTAAAAGGGTCTGATTAAAAGCCTTGTTATTGTTGTTATGAGGATAAAAACACGTTGGGTTTTTTTTGTTTTGTTTTTTTGCCATATCGCTTAGCCCAATTTCAATGTCTCCATACACATATGTCAATCACACGAAAAAAGTGATTAAGATGGTGAAGGTTACTTTCTAATATAAACCAAGTAATTTCTAATTGTCAATTATATTCAAGGTTCAAGTTCTGCAACCAATCCTCTTTTCATTAAGAGCATGTTTTGGAACAGACTAGAAATCAATACTGAAACCCATTTTTATTTTGGTTATGAGGAAAAAAAGTGATTCATTTCTTTGCCTTATCGCACAGCCAGTGATAAAGGACCAGCTTCATGCGCATAGACTGGCAACATCCATATAGTACCAAGATGTGAATACGTCAATCACTCGAGTTTATTTCGTGCACAAAAAACTGGAGCATGACTGTCCTGCCTCGCTGCCGTCCTGAGGTGCCATGCTCCACGGAGTCGGAGGAGATCAGCTCTTAATCCCGGGACCCTGCAGGAGTCCAGTGATCCGCTAACAGCCCGGCACTGGCTCTGGATCACAGGAGCACGGAGCGGCCTGTCAAAGCTCCCGCATACAGACGGACAGGTCTGAACACCCAAAAGGACCGTGAGTGGGGAGTCCCAGCTGGAATGATGCAACCAGCGGGACACCGGAGCTAAATGTTTGGGACAAGTGCTCAAAGTGAGGCTGTAATGGAAGACGCCATGACAACCGGGGAGAATCAAACCGCCCTCTGACGATTTCCTCCACACTAAAAATAAGCCCTGTTTGACACTTGGTGGAAGAGGCAACAACGGAATTAGAAGTTCTGTGATTTAGCGAGGCATGGTGGAAAACAGTTACTGACAGGGGGTTAAAGGTACTTAGAATGGAAAATAAAATTGATAAAAGTCCTTAATACAGAATAATATAATTGTCATATAGTATTACAGAATTTAACATTTAATTGTGTTACAGTCATTTGCAGTCGTGAAGAGTTAGGATTTTTGGAAGTTTTGGATTTGCTTTGTGTTAAATGGCACTGTACAAGTCCCTATATTTCGGGGCCGATTCAGATTTTTCCCCCAAAATGATATAGTTTCAAATATACCCATCCGTAACCCTACTACAAACTGGACAAGAGAACTGTGTAGTCATGTTTTGTGCCGTACCCGCTTCACACTAAAGTATTCATATAAAGCTTTATGCATATTCTTTAGGCAGATGGTCAACCTAAACAGGCTGGTAACCAATATGCCAAAAAGTGCAAATATCGGCCCAGTACATTGGTCTAGCTCTACGGTATTGTCCATGCTCATAAACCATAGTAATAAAAACTATACTGAATGTTTTTTGAAAAGTAAAAATAAAACTGAAAATTGTGATTGAATATGAGGAAACAGTGCTGTGTTTTGTCTTGCCCTATTTACAAGGGCATCTAAAGTCCTGCAAAGAACAAAACTGTATCTCCAGGGGTATCTTGTATCTTGTATCTTCAAGGTGTTTCTTTTCCCCACTGAGTATTGGTGTTTTGGGAGTCTTTTCTTGCCGAGAAGAAAAGTCCCAGACTACTAAATGGATTACTGTCCCAGAACTCTGGAACATTTGTTTTTTTCCTGTGAATGTTGGTCAATCTTGTCCTTTATTGACTAATGATTCACTGTTGGAATTTCTGACTGTTGGTTATCAATTTTGTGAAGCCCTGTGAATAACTGCTGTTGTTAATTTCAGGCTACAACAATACATTAGATTGAAATGAAATTCTAATGTAGATTTGCGCATTGATTAAAGAAATGTAATCGCTATGTCAAAATCAGTCAGGAAAATTGCAATCAGATACTTTGAAAAAAGTAAAACAGCCCTAACGTAAACTCAAACTTTTTAATGCGACGGCGTTAATTCTTTAAAAAAACAATTAACGCCGTTGCATAAAAAAGCCATTTATTATTCTAATTTGATGCAATATTGGCATTTATCTAATTATCCAGTACAGGCACTGTTGAAATGTATCTGAAAATTAACAGCCAAATAATTAGTGCCAACAGACAGACTGCCAAAAAAACGTGTTACTCACAACTAGGCAGCAGGCACCAAGACGTATCTCTTCTCAAGCCCATTTGACTGGAGTTCTTGGCTACACTACACAACATTACAAACAACAACAAGAAGAAAATAAGTTGGCATGCTTTTCCTGTCACATATATTGTCATAATGAGCTAAAAATGTCCATAAAAATGTTTAAGACGGTGGTTAATGCCATTGTAGTAGTAATAGTAAGTGCAATGCCAGTGGGACTGTACTACGGTCAGTATCACAGTCATAATAAAAATGTAAATGTAATGTCATTTTCAACTTGAAATAAAAATATTACCTTGTGGTCTATTCCAGTTCTGATAAATATTGAGACCATTTAAAAATTATTCAACAAAAGTATGCCATATCAATGCTATTACTTGTTTTTGTCAGCATCAATATTTGCTCATAAAAGTACGACCTGTAATACTAGTTTTAGTATAGATTAGTATCGATTTTTTTTTGAGCTAGGCTATTGGTGAAGAGTACCTAGCCTAGAGTAACCTATACTGGTATATGTTATAGCTTTTTGGGGGAGCACGTTGAAAGCTCTACAAAGACCCACCTGAACCGGGAATCAAACTTGAAAATGAATGAATTTTATTGCGCCAAAGTAGGTGCCAGCAAATAACCCAACATTTGCTTTTATTGTTTCCGTACAGTTAATTTTATTGTTTATTGCAGAGAAAGTGATCATTACATCCAATATTCAGACATGTCAGTCACCAACACCTGCCTTTCAAAATGTTCCTCTTAATCCCAGTAGAAGCCATCACAGCCCCCTTTTCTCACCCACAGGCAGGATATAATGGTAGCATCTGTTACATGTAAGTATAGTGTTGTCTTCTATGGCCACAGGGAGGATAAGATGCAAGGAAGGTGCATCCACTTTGAGTGTTCTTACTTCATGTCAATTAAAAGTGAAAATTGCTAGTTTGTTCCATATTCACATTTTTAGAACTGAACTGAATTAGCTAGTATGCTAACAAACAAAAACTCTATTTGTACATGCAGAGAATGTTGGTAGTAGTGGCTCAGTTCGCAGACGTATGCCAAGTAACCCGAAGGTTGGTGATTCCCATCCCCATCTGTCGTTCTGTGGTTACGTCCTTGAGCAAGACTCTTGAACAACTGGTGATCACTTTTAGTGGTCACTTTTTCTGATTGCCTGACATCCAGAATACACACTTCTGCAATACTTTACGAAGTTGAGAGTCTGGTCACCGGTGAATCTCAGCAAGTTCAGATGAGTGTGACTGAATAGCCAATCAGGGAAATGCACGGTCCACCTGTATCAAAACAAATATTGCTGCTTACAAAGAAAAAATTAAGGAAAAAATATCACAGGGGACTGAAAAACGCCATGGATTTCTGCAGAGTCAATGAGTGGTACTGAAGGAGTTAACCTCCAGAGTGTAGTGACTGAGGAGAACATTATTTTGAAGGATACATTACTGTTTTTAAGGGAAAACAGTTATAAGAAGAGTCTCTGATTCATTTTTACACCAAACACAAACACTGACAATCATACAAGCAAAGATGTAACATAGCAGCAGCATTCTTCTTGTCTTATTAATAAAGATCCTTCATAATTCAGAGTGCAGTGACAAGTGACAGATGGCTCATAAACAGATGCGTGCTTCTCTTCAGTGTACACACAAAAACAATATGGTGCAAAAACTACTACAGCATATCTAACTTAAAGTGACAACGTAAGACTTATTCTGGCTTTTGAAAATACTTTGTGCATTAGAATACCAGTTAGTATTGCAAATATAATTATATAAGAGTAAATAAAAATATATGTATTTCACTGTCCATATGAAAGCTGTGCCCACAGTGCCCTCTGCGATAGGGTAAAATTAAGCTTTTTAAATAAAACACTTGTCAACATGGCGCTAACAGAGAGACGCTTCAGTGAAGGTGGCAAAATTGGCCCTATATGTCGTCATCGGCCATGAAAAAGCCCATATCGATCGATCTCTACTTTCAGCGCTAGTTTGGACAAAGATGAATTGCATAAAAGGCAAGGACAAATGTAACTGGACATTGCATTAGAATTTCTAACCCTTTGTCTTGACATGAGTTCATAATTTCAGTCAAGTACCTTGTGCTATTTAATACTTTCTTTTGTCACATATTAGGTTTTCGAGGTACTGCCAGATGTCTAGCCTAACATAATTTATGAAACAAAACCACCTGGCGAGTCATTTTTGGGAAAAGATTAGAAAAAAAGAAATGTGATAAGGCTGGCACATACCCGACTGCTTAACCGCTCTGCAAATCAGCCACATCACATTTTAGAAAGTAGTATATTGAAGTATAGAACGATGCAAATTCATGTAAAATTGCCATGAAATCTCAAGTTTATCATGTGCGTTCATTTAAGATGCTTGGTGAGTGTTCAGAGAGTAGATGAAACGGTGTGAAAGGTAGGCTAATGTGAGTGTACCATGCACTTTTCACAACAAAGTAATTACTCCTTTTGACCAAGAAAGAAAATACCAACCTTGACTCTGGACTGGAGAAATCATTTACACACAGGGGAGCTAAAATCCTGCTAAATCTGTTTGTTTGACTTTTTGTACTTGTAAAAATATAATACGTGAGTCGAATTACAGTTCCTCATCTTCCATCTTTATATGAAAACTGGTAATGACATTGAACATAGCAGCAAAGACATTTACACACGACTACGCCCCAGTGTTTTCTCAGCCCCAGTGTTTTCTCAGCTTCTGATGTGACATATTTAAGTAAATGACATTGTAAGCACCTGTGCCATAAATGCATTGTTTTACTGCAAAGGCGTGATTTAAAGGTGCGCTACGTAACACTTCACAGTATGTAAACTTATCTGACGTGCGTTTATTCAATTACAAGAGCTTTAATGCTCAAAAACATATATTCTTATTGTGAGTGGGGTCACCTTTCCACAGATCTGACCCGTAAATTGGCCTGGCGGCTTCTTCTTCTGCATCTATCTCTGTGTAGCTAGAGACAAGCATCTGGTGGCCCCTCTACCCAAAAAGGTTACATAGTTCACCTTTAAAAAGGCCACATACTACAGAGACCACAATCCTTTCCTTCCTTTCTAAAAATCCAACGTGGAGGTATTACACTTTTTAATTTGAATCGTTTCGGGCCATAATTAATTCTTCAAGGCTATAGCAAGACTATTTTAGATGTAGAATTTCTAGATGTCAAGATAAATACAAAATCGCGTGTCTACTAACAATAACGATGCCGTACAATTGGATTCAAATGATGTACACATGCCAAATATCTGACTTAGCAACCGCAAGCTGGATTCAAGCTAGCATACGCATTTGGCATGGGCTATTGTGGGTAATTTCTTCAGATTTATTCAATAGAAACCAGGCCCTTCACCGGCATGGACTGAACTGAGCATGATTTGTATTCCAACCCGCGGACATGCACAGTGAAGATTTGAGACTCCGCTTAAAGTGGTGTCGGCTAGAAGGCAGAAAAACGCTGTCAGCTCTCAGTAATACCTGCTTATAGAATCACTTTTGCCCTTGACACATGGTTCAAGATACCGGGAGGGCATCTGATCTAACATTTCTCTGTCCTTGTATTGCTCTTCTGAAAATGCTGCAAAAAACCTGTATTTGTCGCGCGTCACAACCCTTTCAATCTTAAGCCAAATTTGCAAAGATGAAAACTGAACGGATGATAGGGGAAAAAATGTTGTTTGTTCCATTTCAATCTAAATGTCTCACAATCACAAAGTGTAAATAACTCCACACATGCACTGAACACAAATCCGGTCGCGCTAGACGAGATCGCTTCCTTTGACTCTGTGAGCGGAATAATTTTACAATACTTATGGCCTATTTCTCGAGATTGAACGCTAAACTATGTAAATTAATCCCAAAGAGCAATGCATTAAACATACTCTGAACGCACCTGCTGTGCTGACACAATAGAAATACAGGAAGCTCGTTATTTTATTATTCATGTTTGTAATTCATAAAAACTATTCCCCCATGGGGTTGATCCAATAAGTAGCTTTGATCTTAAAGGTGCACTGCAGAACTTTTCTGGTGGAGGGTTCGCCATCTGTTTGAAAACGCTTTGCTTAGAATGTTTCATAGTGTGGCATAAAACAAGCAGATGGCAACACCAAGCCAGGTCAGATTTGTGAAGAAGTAACCCCACTGATGCTAGGCAGAAAGTTTAATGCCTTACTGCGGAACATTCCAGCCAAAGCAATTAAACAGGTAGCATACCCTCAACCAGAAAAGTTACGCAGTGGATCTTTAAGGTAGTGCCACATTCTGGTCTGGACAATGTCTATAAGCATCTGCTTCCTCTGAAATACATCAATTTACAAGGGGTGGGTGATATTGAAAAATGAAATATCTTATTTTTTAGAGGATTATCGCAAAGCAGAAGATCTTTTTGCTACTGCTAATGCTTGTAAATGCCATTTAGCCTCACTAAATTAACCACTAAAAATATCACTAAACCCACTTATATGATCTTGTAGACTATATATTCCACCCACCTCCGCTAATGCCACAAAACTAACATTATCTGGTTAGATGAAAATGTGTTTTACCTTTACTTTACAGCCTTTTCAGTAAATTCCAAGTATTTTTTTTTTTTTCACTTTTTTTTTTACATAATACAATTGAAAAATGTGAATGGCACTTCAGGCTCCACTTAGTTTAAGAGCAAGAAAATCCTTAACCCAGGAAAAAAAAAAAAAAAAAATCTTAGAAACCTTAAATTGAATATCAGGCATTACAATGTCAGTGTTTTTGTCCATCCAAGGCCACCGTAGAGTAGAAGTAGTCAATGCACACTATAACAATAATGTGAAGCGTTCAATAGCAACAGATATCTCTATTTTGAAGAAATTGCCAAAAAGTCTTTTTTCTTTCTATTACCATCTTCTAGAGGCATTAGCAATGACAATATGTGTAGTGTGTAATGTTTAGTGGATTTTATCAAGAAAGGATGGAAATATCTAGCAGTAAAATAGATTTGTCTTTTGGAAATATTACTATAGAGTAAGCTGCAAGCCTCAAATGACACTTATCTGTTTTTTGCAAATGAACAAAAATATTACACACTTAAAGGATTAATGAATAAATATACAAAGCACAAATAAGTACAGACAGCATAACATCGGAAAATGACTATTCTAATGTTATATATCAGATAAAATATACTTCCGAGAGCCTTGCCACAAAATTACCTAGGGAAAAGAAAGATATTAAAAACAATTTCTTCATTAAAACTAGTTTAGCTGAAGCTACAAACTCCACGCCTACATATGCCCTTTTCTTATAACTTTTCTGGCGACTGAGATAAGTTCCAAAAATAATGTGATTACGAATGCTTGGGCTAAAAATAACACGTTGCATCTTGGTATTTACTTGTTAATCATCCTCCATGGTTATTTGGAGGACGTGGGCCTAAAACAGGGATGCCATGACTCACAGTGCCCCAGATACAGAGCCTTGGGAGAGGGGGAGAGAGGGGAGAGAGGGGAGAGGGGGGAGCTGACCAAGGTGCTGACGGGAGTATTGAGAATAGCCGGTAATAGTTTGAACCAACTCCAGCCAAGGATGACCTCTTTTGTGAAGAAGTGAACAGTGGACACAATGTATTGTGTCTGCCTCAGCTGTAATTATGGCTGAGCGAAATGACACAAAAATAATCACTTTTTTTCCTCTCAAACTGATCACAATGTTGATTCTCTTTTTTATTAAGAGAACAATAAAAAATGGCTTTCAATTATTTTTTTCATCAACATAAACAAGACTTTTAATCAGTGCCATTCAACTAAAAAATAGGTTCAGTTTACTCCTCCATAATCTGAATCTGTGAACTACATGCTTTTACTGACTGTAGACCTCTCAATTAAAATGACCCAGGCACATCACTGAGGATGAAAAGATTAGAAATCTTGATCACAATGATTATACTTACTCAAAATGGGGTTGTTTGCACAGCCTTAAAATAAAAATCGAATTGTCATTTCATCTCTGTGACAATCTGCTATTTTCGTCATGTCACCTTATCGTGATGTAGTATTTCTCTATAAAACACAGACACTTTTCCCCCCCCACATCTCCTGTTGGTTAAGCCTCTGTAAAGCAGCAAATGACAGCTGGGTTCAACCACACACAGTGAAGATGCAGATTCCTTTATTAACCCAACAGTAGAAATAGTCAACATGAACCCAACCCGATCACCAAAGAGTCTTTGCTTATGTAACATATAATATATCAATGTTATAATGTTATTCCATCATCAAAACAAATCTGGATTGTGTTTTTTGTTTCATTCATGCACGGCTGAATGCATGAATTTCAGCACTCAAAACCCAACATCTTGTAGCAAAGATTTACGTTAGTTCCAGTTGCTTCACTCCGCAATGTCCCAGCAGATGGAGTCCATAGCTAGTCCTAGTTCACTGACCTATACCTATATACAGTTAATATACAGATTATTGTCAAATACTGTTATTAGCAGTATAATGTGTATTAATAAATATAATTATGTTCAGTATTTTTGGATATAGATAGATGCATATAGATAGAAAATTGTAGTCTATACAATGCAACATAATGGCGCTGTAATAAACAGGGCAAGAAGATAGAAATGATTTTGTATGGTCCAATTCACCAGCATGCACCTCTGTGGACCTTACCCTGCCCCGCCCACTTATGCCATAAATGCTACTTTGGCACTTTGGGTTAAGCAGGAATCCCATTTGAGAAAAGTTTTGCTGCTAAAATATGATATAAAGTAGGTTAATTTGTGTAAAATGTTCTACGTTCATGTTCACCAACACGTCACGATTCTCCGGGAGGCGTCAAAACGGCTTTGTAGTCCGTACAGAACTTATTTGCTGTCGAGATCGGCAGCCACGTGCAAAATAACACAACCCGAATGACGATGGCGGCGCCCGCGGCAGCTTCCGGAATACGGTGAATAACGCGATAACGTGCTCCATTCCGAGGGCGCTTGCTGAGAGGTAACGGGGCTAACCACTCTGCCACCGCACACACCATTCGCAAAGCATCCTTTACAACACAGCGGCGAGTCAGTTCCTAGGTTCATGTCAACACACTACATCAGCTTAAATGCCAAAGCAGTTCTAAACAGCAGCTCCAGTGACCTCTGCACTTCCATTTAACAAGATGGTCCACCGCCAGCCATACTGTTACATTATGGTACTACATTATGGTGGCCCAAAACCACTTAACTATCTATTGTACTGCAGCACTAGGTACAGCAGCGTACACAATGATAATATAATGTACAAGAACCTACAAGGCAATAACCTTTTTGTATTGCTGATAGCGCCTGATAGCATTGGCTGGACAATATGAAAGTTGGCGGGTGATTCAATCCCCACTACAGACATTATATTTAGACTTTTTTTTTGTATTCATGGAGGTTTACTGACACTGTGTCCTTGGGCAAGACACTTTACCTGTAGATTTTTATACGTAGCCTAACTGAAGTGTGAACGTATGGTGACGTGTACGTTATTTCAGTATTCAACCCAGCTTCATGTAGTTTTGATTGTTCTTAAGATATTTGATTACGTAATGGTATTGTCTTAAAGATGCACTACGCAACTTTTCTGGAGGAGGGTACACCACCTGCTTGTCTCCATGGAGATTTTACTGCGTCGCCCGTAAACCATTAAACTTATCTTTCTTCATTAAGACAAGCATGTAGCACCAACCACGGCAAGTCACACGTCAGATCTGTGGAGACGCGACCTCACTCACTGCATGTTTTCAAGGTGTTTTTTGAGCAATAAAAACACCTGTAATTGAATAATTGCAAAACAAATATTTAAATACGGCTATTCAAAGTAATGGTATTTCCACGAAGAGAGGCAGGTAGCGTACCCTCCTCAAGAAAAGTTACACATTGCAGCTTTAAAACGATGCATTCATTTAAAAGGAGGACACAGTCTTGACCCGATATAATCCCCAAATTCCCACCATTCAAGTCGCAGCCAAACACAAGCAGTCGAGCAGGTGCAGCGAGCCTCTTTCCAAATAACGCCACTGTAGCCAACCACTTCTTCGCAAATGAAGAGGCCGATCTGAGGACATTAACCGGACCAAAGCGCGCCGGGACTTTTCATCCGTCACCCCTCGGATCTGTGCACCTGTGTCAACAACGTCCCCGCAAAAGACCGCGTTCAAAAGCTTATAAACACCACGGAACGACTCGCTGCGTGCGTAAAAATCAACTATGAAACAAGCGCGGCGAGAGTGAAAAAGAGTGAAATGTCGAAAAAGACGCAAACTTACATCGATGGTTGCGTCGCTTCCCCTTGTACATGGTCATTATGTACGGGTCCAGCTTTGCGCTCGGTCCGGTCTGGTTTGGCGCGGTGGAGAGGAGACGGAGAAGGCGCTGGGAGGACTGGAGCGCGGCGTACAGAGGAGGAGGATGGAGAGTTTGTGAATGGACTCAAATGAGGCTTTACGCGGAGAAGAAGAGCCTCTGCTAAAGGAGCGAGGGGCGTACCAAGTGCAGCCCGGGAGAGGGGGAGGAAGGATAGAGGTCTCTCGGCTTATAATACAGCAGATATTGCAATTGAAAAAGTGAGTAAACATTTTTGTCATTTTAATGGTTTTGAGAAGAGCTCGCTGGATATTACTGTGTTGGTTATGGAGCAACAAAAAGTCATGTGCGAGAGTTATAGACTAGTCCTGTATTAATCACATGCATTTTCGTGTATTTAATTTGACCCAAATGGAAAAGACAATTAGCTCAAGAAGAATTTTTATCGCACTAAAACCATTTTGGAAACGCTGCTATAAATTACAAGCCTTTGGTGATTTTTAAAAGGCTGTTTTTACAAATGAACTCTTTAATGGTGGTGTTTTATATATCTTAGCCAACAGCTGTTTGTATGAAAGTCCGATGAAACTCTTTAGAAATGGCTGACCCCAGCATTGACATTTGTGCTCCTGAAGGCTGCATGCGAAGTGCGCGCTCCATCTTCATCACTAAAAGCAATTTTTCTTAAATAATTGCTTTTCCCCGTGAGCCCTCTTTATGGGTTGCATAATGCCCACATTATGGCTTTACCAGCGCATGTATTAATATGATGAATGTGCCCCATAATATAATCAGAGGAACAGTTTGGCTATTAAGAGATTATGATGGAATGGGTGTCGCCTCTACAGAGCAGGCAAATGGGAGATTTAGCATTTTGGCCTTTATCGCATGTTTATTGCTACTGTATATAGGGCTCATGGGGATTTGTGGGGGTCCTTAGATGACCATTGACATTCTATGAGCACTTTGGAAAGTTTGTCCATTCCATATTGTATTATTAGAACTAGTGTCTATGTAATTACAAGCAATATACTACATTATAGCCCTGTTGTGGTGCTTTCCGATTAGGGTGATTATTGTGGCGAAAATATGAAAAACAAGATACTTAAGACGTGCGGTCGGAAATGCCGATCTATTTCTTGAACAAATATGAGGAGTTGTAGACAAAATAAAGGTGTATAACTTAAAACGTTTGATGAATTGCCACAAATCGAGCACAAACAGGGCCAAAACCGTTCGGTCTCCGGCGCCACACCTGTGCACTCGCTGCTGCCGCCGTCAACCCTCCCACAGCGCCCCCTCGCGCAGTGGCTCCACCAAAACCTTTTTTCCTTACAAAATTTCATGCCGGGCCAGGGTCACGTTATGTTAATCTATGAAATCACCCACGACCACTGTTTTGAAATGTTGTAGGATGGATCACTTTTAACAAACACAGAATACGCCTTCACGCTTTGGAACAAAATATTTTCCTGTAACTCTCTTAGGACACTGAACATCACAGGTAGGTCATTATTTTACATTCATTGTAAACAGCAATATTTTCTGTGTGTGTGTGTGTGTGTGTGTTACTGCTTGGCCTGGAATGTGTCTTGACATTAAACTTAACTGTCTTGGATTTATTCAATTATAGATGTTTATATTGGTCAAAAACATGCATTCTTACAGTAGGCAATCGTAAATTGGCCAGGTGGTGTCACGTGCTCGTCTCCATGGACACAGAAAAGTTTAATGCCATACTGTGGAACATTCTAGGCAAAGGAATAACGGTGGTGGACCATTCTCTGGAAAAGTTACATACTCGTGAACCTTTAATCAGAGAAACGGGTCCACTGACTTCTGTTCAAAGACCCAGAATGGATTCTCTGCTTCTGTCTTTGCCTGTTCACAGTAACATTTTACCCCAGCAAGCAGCAGATTTTCTTGTTTTTTCAATGTTAATTTTGAAAAATTTACACATTTTTTACCCCTATGTGTATGATCCGGAGTCTATACATTTATCAAAAAAGGTACAGAGATGTGGGCGGGGATATTTGGTCACTGCAAACAGCCATTTTCAGAGCATTCAAGACTCGAATGTAGAATTACTCAAACATGCATAAATCAAAATACAACTCTGACCAAGCTGTGGGGTTTACCATTTAAAGCCGTAGTATGTCACTTTTTGGCCCAAAAATAGACTAAAATAAAAGCATGTTTTTTTCATGATGGATGTTTTATTGCACTGAAAAACATGTGTACTTACTCTAACTCTTAGTGGGCTTGCATTTCCACAAACCTGACTCTTATTAAGCCTGGAATACAGCCTTGTCCTGCTTGTTTCCATGGAGATGCTATTCTTTTGACTATAATATTCCACAGTATGGCATGTATGGAATGTTCTAAAGTATGGTTTTAACTCAGTTGACTTTCCACCTCCAGAAAGTTATATATTATCACTTGAAATTATAATGATAACCAGTCATATTATGTTTCCCTTAAGTTTATGTTTCCCTTTACATTGCATTGCATTTCAGTTACTTAAGACTTTCTGCTGATCTTACCTCTTGCCCGTGTGCGCTCTTAAAAGCCCCACTCGCATGTGTTCCAAGGTGACACTTACTATGAAGGGGCCGATATGCACTGGCTGTATATAAAGCAGGTGGACGAGCCCCTTACCGTGTGGCCTGATTATTACCCGACCACCGCTGTAGCCTTGTCATCCAAAATCATAACGGCACACCTCCTCTCTCCTCGGGCACATTACAATAAGACGCATCTCATCTGACTTGCAAAAAAGGGGTCTGTGTTGCTACGGAGACAGGGAAAAGGAAGCAAACTAGGTGTTGGTTTTGGTTCATTAAATATTATTGCTTTTTCATTTTTATTAGAGCCTCTGCAACTTACGGGTCCCATGAGAGCAAACACTTTTTTGGGAAAAATCACAATAGATAAGATGTGTGTGCAGATTATGCATGCACTTTGAAGATGGCGTTTTTTTTAGTTTGATCCAAATTGGCCCTTTGTCATTTAGAGAAAAAAATACTGGGGGAAAGAAAAAAAAAACGGGAATGTAGGTTTTTTTGAAGTGCAATAGAGACACCTGCTGGACATTCTGCAGTATTACACTCAGTGATCTGTTCACATCATAGCATTGAACTATCTACATTTTTGTTATTTTGTTATTATATTAATTTGGGTTTCAGTAGAAAAAATACAATACATGTGACCTTTGCAGTAAGATAGTAATTACCAGGAATTATGGCAAAATTCAATACCTATTAATTGTAAATTTGGATAATTTATCAGGAATAGTGAACCGTTTCTATACCACATCTCGGTGGTTATTTGCAAATGTAAAATATTATAAGTAAAGTCATTTTTAGAACATTTTTAACAGTTTGCTTTAAAAACATTCTTAAAGTATTTTAAATAAAAATGCTGATACGTAATTAGTTCAAATTAAAATTCCATGAAAAGGTTTGATTGTATTTTTATAATTCTCTTAGGTTAAAAGTTTAAAGTGTAACGTTTGGGTCAACAGAGGCAGTACATAACATCATTATCTCTTAGGTTATGATAATTTGTGTTGACCCCTGACAAAATATAGATAATGATTTGAACTGTCTGCTTTGACATAAGTTGTTCTGCACACAAGTTGATGAAGCCTCATTCAATACAAGGCCAGGGCCAACTCCTCCATAATTTGGGGCTTTTTAACGACCATGTTGAATTTGAATGGGCTCTGAGTTCTATTATATGACACAAATAGAGTCCCTGGTATAATGGGGTCATAATTAGTGCTGCATTCACAGGAGATGAGTGGCAGAATTTGTAACAGATAAAATTATACAGAAATGTTCAAATGCAATGCAATTAATGGTACTGAATAGACACTAATCCATTCTCTTATCATCACAGCTTTTATTTCTCAAGGTCAAAATGTTTGAGTTGCGACAAAGTTTATCACAAAGTGCATTTTAAGTAATCCTCATTTTAAGTAATTTAGTAGTTACATTGTACCTGATATTAAAATATTAAGGATTGGATGTTACTGCTTCACAGTTTTGTGGTCAGCACAGTGAGTCTTTCAGATGGGTGTGTTTAACACAGCTTTGACTGAGCCACTGTACCTTTAATAAGACTTGAAACATTCATTTTAGGTCTGTATCATAATGCAAAGTGATGTTATTGAGGTTGTAGTAATACTTAGATTTGCAGTAAAAATACTGCCTGATCATTTGGGCCAAATCAACAGGAAGATTTGGCCAAAATTTAGTCTAAGGGCTGCATTTAATAATAATAATAATAATTCTTTGCCCAGTGGTGGTAAGATACTTTTGTAGCCACAAGTGCCCTGGGGCAGACTGATGGAAATGAGGCTGCCAATCTCCACCATCAGCCCCTCCACCCACCACCAACACTTATGCACACACCACATTCATACTAGGCAACGTGAGTGAAGTGTCTTGCCTAAGGACACAATGACAGTTTTGCAGCTAGCGCCCCACTGTGGCACCTGGTTTTCCTATCGGTCTCCCATCCAAGTACAAACCAGAGATCTGTTAGGATCAGGCTTTGTCAAGGAGTTTTGGCTCCCAGGCCATAGTTTGGACGCTCCTGGGCTTAAGTGTTTGCACAATGTTCCGACCTGCTGAAGTTTGCTCTATTTTCTACCACCTCAAACATGCACGGGCCCCTCCTCCAGCTGCACACTCCTGACCAAGGTCCTGGCTCATTTGGAGAATGGTGCCTGAAGCCTGTACAGTTCCTGACACAGTTTGCATTGAAATATGGGTCAAATGCAGAGGAATAACTTTTGACATACCGTAGCATTAATTTTGGACATCACTGAAGATTACAACGGTCTTTTGGGTACATCCCATTTGGTTATGTCCCCTTAAGTTAATCATTTACCCTTTGCATTTGACCCATCCTTCAGTGTCACTTGGGCCATCTGTCAGGAGCAGCTGATAACCACAACGCAGGTTTAAGTCAGGACCTTGGTCTGGAGTACGTAGCTGTTGAATGTTTTAAACTGATCTTATGAATTGAGCCAATCGCGCAGCATATATTTACACTGCATAAAAAAACGGTTACATTCGGTTACGACTCCCATAAAAACATGCAACATTTAAACACATCGTTATCTTTTATGACACACATGGAAGATTGATGAACGCCATTTGCACTTAAGCCCGACACGCTTCTCTCTCTCGCTCCTCCACCATTCTGGACACGAGGGGCCCCCGTGAGCTCGGTGGGAGGATGTCCGTGGACTTAGGGGCCCCGGGGGAGGATTCGCTACATGATGGATAGAAATCTGCCGCAGCCATCTCGTCTCATTGGCCCCTGACGTACAGCTGGTGTGAGCTCATTAGACGCCCCGCGCTCCAGGCTCTGCTGAGTAATAGCAAACACATCCAGTGTGTCAAGCGCCGCATGGTTTAGCAATGTGTGACAGTTAGCGCCGGCACCCCCTCCTGGCCAACCCGCGCGCACAAGGACTGTTCAAAATGTGCTGGAAATAGGAATACAAATATGACAGGTTTTATAGACAAAAATCATACAAAACAACACCATTCATTCCGTCACTCGTCAGCTTTTAGATTATAAATAAATGTTTGGGTAACGTTTAATAACTACACTATTTACAGCCTAAACACAGCATGAAGAAAAATGTATTTCATAATGAGCAGACTTAGTAACTGCTTCAATAAGAGGTTAGGGCTTAGGCTTTGGGTATTAATTAATGTGTTTTCTTACTTTTATTCAGTATTTAGAGAGGTCTATGTCTAAGTTCTAAGAATATGAAACAAGCAAGTTAAATGACCTTCCTCACTATAAATATATGTATGTGTGTATGTGTGTATGTATGTATATGTGTATATGTATATATGTATATGTGTATGTATATATGTATATGTGTATATGTATATGTATGTGTAAGTATATGTGTATATATGTATGTATATA
>JACM01000686.1:0-18405 GCA_000787095.1 Periophthalmodon schlosseri | reverse complement strand
CCTTCTTCAATCCGGCCTTCGCTGCTCCCTTCTGGCCACCAAACACCATGTCCTACCTGGATCTCCCCCCACCTCCACCACCACCTCCTCCACCACAGTGAATGTAGCTACTTCTTACTTAAAGGTGCATGGTCATTTTTTTGTGGTGGGATGTTCGCCACCTGCTTGCCTCTGTGAAGATGCCTTATTTTGCCTAGAGTGGCTTTTGACTTGTGTATCTTGCATTTATACAGTTATAGGTGTTTTTATTGCTCAAAAATATTCTTGTATTCTTACTGTGAGCGGACTCACCTCTACGTAGATCTGACTTGTAACTTGGCCTGTTTGTTTCATCTGATTGTCTCAATTAAGATTTAATGACATATTGTTCATTATTCTAGGCAAATTTATAACTTCTTCATGGAGACAAGCAGGTGGTGGATCCTTCACCAGAAAAGTCATAGTGCATCTTTAAATAGTATCTTGTAATGAGAAATTGGTGCTAAGCGAAGCTAAAAGTCAGATTGCAGATTGAATGTTTTAAATTGGGCAGTCATATTTTTTAAGGCTGCAAAGTTAATCACAATGAAATTGAAATCGCAATTTGAATTGACGTAATCAGCAAATCTCAAAGGCTGCAGTTTTTGAAGTACCATAATCTCCTCCACAAATCAAATATTATTTCTTATTCTGCAAAAGCTTGTTACCCTGAAATACATTAGTTTGTCAGTTCATATTTGAGTCATTTCTCTTGTATATTTTTTTCAGTTCTTCTGGACTCTTTTGAAATGTGAACTTTGCAATTGCAGTTAGATTTGCAATTTATGTTTAATAATAGGATTCTGTTCAATGATTGTCAGAAAAAAATCAAAATTAGATATTTTTCCCAAATGCAAATATTAAGAAATCAATGAGGTGCCAAATGACTGAATCACGATATCACCAAAATAGTTTATCGTCCTATTGCCCAGCTGTACGTGACGGGCTTTAAAATAATGAGATGAAGTAACATTTCTACACTTTTTTTAATTGTAATTTCCCGCATCAAAAAATGCATCCTGTACACACTTCTATTATTATTATACTGACTACAGGAGATTTGTTTTAGCTATTCTCCACAAGCTTATGGGAAAAAAAACATTTACATACACATTTCTGATGGATTGTAGAAATTTTGTTTGTTGCAGTAGTCAATTACTAATCAATTCATCAAGTCAACTTTTAAGAAAATGTTGACAATTCTAGCTCACTTCTGCGCTACCATCACAGCATTCCAGCTACACAAAGAACATCCTTCTTTGTTTTTCATTTCTATGATAAACAAAACAAGGATGGTATTTAAAGGTAACCTAAAAATAATCTTTACTTTCTGTTTTAGGCTCAAATAATCTTGTTAAAGGCCATATATTACATAAATGTTATAATGTTACCTCATCAAAAACATACCCGGAATTGTGTTTTGTTTCAATCACACATGTTTGAGTAACCCTTTATTATTTGTCCGTCTACATCTCCAAAGTTCAAAATGCTCTGTTCCACCTTGTGATGTCATGAAGCGGTAGTTTTCAAGTTGAGAGCTACATTTTACCTTTAGTTCAGTAGAGATTGACAATTCCAGGGCTGAAATCATCCAAAGTGAAGGTGTCAAAAACAAAGACAACAGGAAGTGCTCCACTGCTTGAGAGAAGAACTAAATATGCAGTGTTTGTGTGTTAAACATGTTGGAATGAAACAAAACACAACTCCAGGTATGTTTTTGATGAGGAAATAACATTATAACATAGATCAGAAAATAGTAGAGTAATATGGGCCCTTTAATAATAATCTTACACACAAATAACTTACTTTTTACTGTATTGCACCATGCAGTTTAGAGAAGGTAATCAAGCTAAGTATTGTACAAATGAGTTATACTGCACAATTTTATTTCATTCATTGATTTGTTTTTTTCAATTTTTTTTGAGTACTATACCATTGTATTTGTTTTATAGCAATGTTGTTTCACTGATGCCTAAAAAGAAAATAATTATATTTTTTTTTAGTAATTGTGAGCACCTTATAAGCTTTATCTCTATCATTTTCACAAACTGCCTCTTATAATGGGGCTAAGTAGTAAACTATGTGCATTTTAGGCACATCATTGTATAAGATATAAAATGTATGTAATGTACACCTCCACTAATATTGGCATCACTGGAAAATATGGCCAAAAATGATGAATAGTTGAATATATTTTAGGGTATATTCTAGGCAACTTCTTATTTGGGCAGCTCAGTTGGTTGTTGTTAGTTGGAGTCCTCTGGTTGGAGGTTCAAATCCCGCTTTCAACATAAAACATCATTGGTTAGATCCACTGGCCCACAGGTTGGCTTCCACATGCTCCCCATACTGCTGTTGTGTCCTTGGGCAAGACACTTAACCCACCTTGCCCCCAGTGTCTGCGTACACTGGGATATAAGTGTGTGTGTGTGAATGAGTGAGTGGTTCCTTGATGAACCTTGCAGGTAGAAAAGCGCTATAAAAATTATTTGATATATTGGTAGGTCCGGGCTGGGATCCAGCTTTACTATAAGGGCAACATTTTTAGGTAGGATGTGTTTCGAATTAGGGATGGTCTAATATGGATTTTTTTGAGCCGTTATTTGTCTGGCTGTTGTGGTTGATAACAGATACATGTCAATCCTTATATTAAGCTTGTAAAATTCATAACCAGGACCACAAATTTATTAAGTTATTGTGAAGTTTACAGATGAACTTTTCGCTTTTTTAAACATAATAACAAAATGTATTTATCTGGGACACAAACTCATGTAACATTAGGGTGTAAACTTACATACAAACTGGGAATGACACATGGCAAATGGTCACATATTTATATAGCGCTTTTCCACCTTCAAGGCACTCAAAGCACACAGAGACCAGGGCCAGTGCAGAAAAAAACATTGGTGCCAAATATCAGCAAAAATCTGGCCAATACCGATATTTTTTTGAATTGTAATAGTCCCAATTTAGTCCTGGTTAAGTCCCACTACACAAAGTTACCTACGATCAGAGACGCCAATTTTAGTGGAGCTCATTGTATAATTTTGTTTACTGTGATTCCTAATGTCATTATTTGGTTTGTCATAGTTTTTTACTAATGTAAAATACTATATACTTGTACAGCACAAAATAAATGTCTAACAAGAGTTGAATCACCCTTCACTTGTGAAACTTGTTTTTAAGTTGTTCGGGAATATACGCAAGTGTGTAGGGTTTCACAAGAGGATGTGTCCACATGACCTTATGTATTTTAATTGCTCAATAAACCCCAAACCTAAAATCAATTTACACTTTTATTTTTTATTTATTATTTTGTGATACAGAAAGTAGAGCAACATTGTATTGTGTAGCTCAGTAGTTAGAAACCAGTGACATTTTTATTGTCATATAAATATATATTTTTAACTTCAAAGTTATTGATGAAAGCATTATATTAGAAATTAGAGTGTTGCATGTATAAGGACTAGGGAAACCGTTTTTTCTTTTTTTTTTTCTGCCCTGATATTTAAACTGAGAATATATGTTTTGTTTTTTTCTTAGCGCCTATCATTTTAAAGATGCACTGGGTAACTTTTGTCCCTACCTGCTTGTCCCTATAGTGATTGCTTTGCCTAGAATGTTCCACAGTATGGAAGTATCCATAAAGTGCATTTATTTAAAACAGCTATTAAGAAAATGCTATAAAGAGAGCGGGGGCACCTCTCCACAGATCTGACCTGTAACTTGGGCTGGTAGCACCACCTTCTTAACATATTGCAGGTATAAGTTTAATACCAAACTGTGGAACATTCCAGACAGCTGTAACATCTCCATGGTGACAAGCAGGTGACGGACCTAGGCCTGTCACGATGACAAATCTTGATGTGCGATATATTGATGAAGAAAATATTGACGATAAACGATAATATTAAAACGAATTTATGCCACTGACATGATAAGCAGGATTACCTTCCAAAAAATATTCAAAATGTACAATATAGTTAAAAAATCATGAGCTGCAATAATCAAATAGCAGAATGAAACACTTTAATACTTACTTAGTATCAACCTTTTATGCCTTAAATCTCATCATATAGCCAAAAAATAACCAAAAATTTCCCAGTAAATACTGACCCCAAAGAAATATTGTCTCAGCTTTCATATATTGAATGATAAGTCGATATAGTAATTATCGTGACAGATGGACCCTCCACTGGAAAAGTTATGTAGTGTTCGTTTACTGTATGATGTGAATGATCCAATTTAGAACTTGCTTCCATCCTCTGAAAATGTGCATTGTAACTGCTGTCAAACTGGTCATCCCTGACATCTCTACCCATGACAAAAGGGGAAATGACCACAGTCTTGTCTAATGGTCATGTTCAGACAGGAGAAGGTACATCTTGTTTAGTTTTACAGTAGTGCATTGGACATATCTAAAGATGGCTGTGCGTTTTCACTCCAGTGCTTCTGAAATCAGCGTTGAGATTGGAGAATATCAAGAGATAACTGAGCCCAAGTCCACTTCAAAACCAAGTAGGTCATTTTACCAACAATAATACAAAACTTGCAATTTCTGCTATTGTCCAGTTATTGCTAAAAATACAAAAACCACCTTAAATTAACCTAATCTAGAGCAAATTATAAGTTTAAAAGTGTGTGTCTAAAAACTATGCAGTGGTGGAAGATGTAGTCAATTAAGTTGCTTAAGTAAAATACATGCAAATACTGGAGTAATAATATACTCAAATAAAAGTAAAATTATCACATAAAAAATCTGCTTACCTAGTACTCAAAAATCTAAAACAAACACCCAATTAAAATGTACTTTTAGATTAAAATGTACAACTATTTCAGATAGAATTTTAGAACTATTAAAGAGTCAAGTGTAGTGATGTTGATTAAAAAAAATAAATAAATAAAAATAAATTTGGGGTCAGTTGAAGCAACTACTTAACAGTCTCTTAATTTTGTGTGTTATTTGTTTATATATTTCTGTTTGCTCAAAGATTGAACTTTTTTTAACCTTTTGGTGTGATGTCATCATGAACATGCTAAAAAGTAAACCCTTCAGACTATATGGGAAGTCATTAGTAATTTTCAGTCTGGTTCAAAATGCAGTGGAAAGTGGAGAGACCTACTCTTAAATGAAGTGAAGTCAAAAGTATACAGTGTAAAAGTTACTTTAGTTAACTGCATTACTTTACCGACCACTGAAACTAGTTTAACTATTCAAGTACTGAACCAGGTCTAACCGAGGACTCATTTTACAGATCTGTACCTGGATTATATTGGGTCTGTTTCTGGTCTATATACAGTAGGACTTGCATTTAACTTAATTTTCCTTTTTTTCTTTAGAGTACAAACATCTAAACCCCGTCATGCTGAGCTTTGGCATCCTCTGTATCCTGCAGGCTATTCTCAACATTTGTCTGAGGCTGACTTTGAGTGAGTTCAATTGGTTGTTTGTTATTATTAATTTGGTATTTTTATTTTTTTAAATATATAGAAATCTCCTCTAACAGTGCCATGTCAAAACATTCTCATTTTTAATTTTCATCAACAGATGCCTCAGCTTCATATTACATGTAGTTATTGTTACATTACAGTAATGACTGACTTCAACTAACACCTTTTTTTTTGTGGTCTAGTGGTTGATTGTTTGTAAAACTAAAATAGCTTTGACTTTTCACAGCAGAGAAAGCTGAATTAAGTGCAGGTGAATCCTTTACAACCAGAGCTCCGGCCCCTCTTAACACCACTACAGGTAGGTGGGCTTTCCTTGTACATTAGAGCATTACGGACACTAGGACTGCAACGATTAAAGAATAATCATGACTAGTTGATTATTAAAATAATCCTAATCATATTTTCATCTTTCATCTTGAGAATACAGAATCTAAACCAAATGCAAAAAGACATTTTATCACATGATTCTTGTGGTCACCTTGGGATAAGCATTTTATTTTTGTTGTTTTTTGGAGCAGAGGAGATGAGTAGGCTGTGCCCTCCTAGATGGCTGCGGTATGGATCCAAGTGTTACTTCCTTTCTACACAGAGGGCAGATTTTGACCAGAGCCGAAAAAACTGTGAGAAGAGAAGAGCTCAACTCGTCAAAATCAACAACAGGCGAGAGCAGGTAAAGAAGTCATTGCAATTTATGATAACAAATATAATAATGATCATTAAATAATCATGATCAATTAGCAGATTGACAAAAGTGTTGCTGCCGATCTCTGCCTACAGCCCCATATTCCATACCCACAGCACACTTTTTCACAACACCATGAAAAAGTGGGTGTCTTACTCATACACAACAACATAGTACTTGTCCGAGGTGTAATCTATGGACATGCGTAAAGCTCCACAAACCACTAGATGGCACCCAGTCTGTTGGTGCTATTTATTAACATTCACGTGATAGTGTGCGCATTCCTTTAACTACAAAGTCTTGATATGATATACTATGGTATGGTGTGCTTTTATTTGTACAGGGACAGTGCACAACAATACATTAACCAAGACAAAAGTCATAAGACAGATGCTGGTGCCAGGTTATAGCATGAATGTTAATTTACACCTGTATTCCCTGAGCAGGTTGGTGAAAATACTAAAAATATGAATTCAGTGCATATAGATAAATTGACCAAAAATAAATTTAAAAAGATATTACCTAGGGTCACATCATTCAATTTTAAAATCAACATACATATAAACATATGCATTTTTAACTCTCCCCTTAGCTCCCCCCACCCTCCATTAAGGCTCAAAATATGCACATGCACACTCTGCTTATTATGAATCATTACGAATAACACTCATCCCTAATGTGTACAAATTTGTTTAGATATCAGCCACCTCTTTGTCAAATGTCCAAACATTTGAAAACCTGTGCAGGTGTGGTGTTTATAATTGCTGTATTGTCCCCAGGCATTTCTCACTGGACTCGCAGCAGCTGCATGGATTGGGATGACCGACAAAAACATTGAGGGCATCTGGTTGTGGCTGGACGGGACCTTGGTCAATAAAAATGAGTAAGACTCGAGTTAAAGGCAGAGCTTGGTAGAGTAATAGCAACCAAGAACTACAAAGAAGAGTAAAATATATATGATAAAAAAATAAATAAAGTAGCAGTTTTACAGACACATAGAATTTGCCCTAAGGGAGAGGAGCTGGATTTGTTAGGCCTAGGGCAGGACCTAGTTTTACCCTGAAACTTGCTCTGGACTTATTTTTGCTGAACTAGTTTAGGATCTACTTTAGACCAAAGACCATATCTGTCCTGCAGGTGTGTGCCTGAGCATGACATCAGAGGAGTGTGATGTCACAGGCCTCTTAGTTTCAAGTTGGTAGCACACACTTTATTTTTGACTGTTTTAGATCATGAAACAACAAATGTATTTATCTAGTTTACTGTAAAAAAACAAAAAAAAACCAAAAACTGGACTTGCTTCCAAAACTGCATTTTTCATTTTGTATGTTTTTATTACACTGAAAAACATAAGTCTTTTCTGTGAGCTTGCATCTCCACAAACCTGACTCTTATTTGGCCTGGAAAAGGGCCTCCTCCTGCTTGTTTCCATGGAAATATTGTTCCTTTGGCTACAGTCTTCCACAGTATGTCATAACACCTATATATCTCCATGGATAATTTTCCTAAGTATGGTTTTAACTTTTTTTCCATGGAATCATACAGGTTACTCCTCACCACCCTCCTCTGGCTCCATGTTATAACTACTGCATCTTTCCTTGCCTGTTTTAACCCTTTGTTTGCTCTGGTTGTGTTCACAGGCTGCAGTGGGCTCCTGGACAGCCTGATGACTCTAATGGAGGCGAAGATTGTGGCGACATTCGAAATCAAAATAACTTTATTGGTCTGAATGATTCCAACTGTTCAGTTTTGATGCAGTGGATCTGTGAGAAACCTCTGAATGGGCTGTGAATGAACCAGTCAGGGCACAGATTTTAAGTAGATGTATTTATTGTTGTAAACTTACTAAATACTATAAAATACACAGGGGGTGGCGTAGTCAAAAATATTTACTCAAGAAAGAAGAGTAGCCTATTGTTACTAATATTACTCAAGTAGTTGTTGCTGATGCTGAGTGCAAATATTTCTGCAAATGATATTTTGGATATCTTATCTTTGTCTTGAGTAAACAGAAATAAAAAAAAATAAAATAAAAAAAAAAAAAGTCTGTTTTTAAAGTTTAAAGCCCAATAAATCTAGGAATTAGACTTCAACGAAATCCTCTAAACAAACCGTAAAGATTGTTGACAAGATTAGACAAAAATAAATCCCATAATGGAGAAATTGCTTTATTGCAACACCAATACATATCCACACAAATTAAAACTATAATGTACATTATGCCCACATGTCACATTGATGTCTCATATTGTACTATTGTAAATAACAGCAGAATGACAAATATGGAGCACAGATGAAAGCTCAAAATGCTCTGTTCCACCTTGTGAAGTCATGTAGTGGTAGTTTTCAAGCTATCTTTTATCTTTAGTTCAACAGAGATTGGCAATTCCAGGCCTGAAATCATCCAAATGATTCTTGTGAAGGTGTATGGACTTCCTGTATTACTACATGACATCACAAGGTGTTGTGTTTTTTCCATTTGAGAGAAAAACTCTTGTCAGACTCTTGTCTATTAAACATGTGTGAATAAAACAAAACACAACTCCAGGTAAGTTTTTGATGAGGATACAACCTTCTAACAGATCAGAAAATATTGGCCCTTTAAGCAGTTTACAAACGGTTTACAAAATGTGAAATAGTGATCTTAGTATGTTATAGTTTAATCTTAAATACACGCAAAAAAGCATCACATGTCTTCTTTAACTGTTTCCTGTTGTGGAGATACATCAAGCAATGGATGGCTGATGTTATCCCAATGAACCACACATTGTACAAATAAAGTGAGCATAACTGTTTAGAATTTAATATAGCATCACTGGACAAGAAAAAAACAATGGGAGGCAGGTAGCAAACTAGCATGTTAATCTGCACGCCTAAAATCACACGAAATGCTTTTCTTTTACTAAACTTCCCATCTTTTTTGTTTGTACCTTTTTGCGATTCTATTTCTTTGTCCCCGGGAGACGGTTTAATGAGGGTTCTAAGGATCGACAAACATGCAAAAGAGTTAACCGCCACGATAGCTGACAGAAACAGGCATTGCAACTTCAGAAATATCTTTAAAAGATATAGATAGACTGCACATATGCTCATGACGATGGCATTACCGCCCATAGTGTATCCCCCTGTTACGGCTAACGCTACAATCCGATATCGTAGAGGTCTGTATTTTAGAAAAACAACAGGATGTTTAACTGCAAGGTATCGCTCAACGCAAACCAAGCAATGGAACAATGGATGACCAAAACATAACAGACCCATAAGGCAACTCCACACATAAATATACAGAACCGGCACAAACTTGAGAGTGATCGCAGAAATAACAGTGAAAAATGACAGCAAAAAATCAACAGATATAATGCTTAAAGTGAGTATGTCTGTTTTTTCGTTGAGTTTAGAAGAGGCATGAGTGCAGAGGACCAGACTTTGCATCGGGAGGCAGAGGATTGCAGGGACCACCAGGAGCACAGGGTAAAGATGGAAGGGTTGTACCAGACAGGGGTCACAAAAGTTGGGGAAAGTGTTGTTGATCATCTCCGTGGACTGTAAACAAGGGAAGGACACAGGTGATTCTCAGTCAGGTACAACTGATACTTTGCACGATTGGGAGGCAGGCCTACTGCATGCATATCTATGGCGGAACGTTCGGCAGTTACCATGGTGACACAATGCAATATAGTATCTCTCACTTAACTCAAGAAAAAATAAGTGTTTATGTGTTTATGGTCCCATTTAGGTGTTTGAGGTGATGGTGACTAACTGAAAAACTGTTGGCTAATGGTAGCTAGCTGGTGTAATCTAATTTGAGAGGGACTTGTTCAGCAGCACAAATCTGCCCTTGTAGTTCCAACTACGTCAGTTCTTTATGATCAGATTGTGTTGAATGAAGCTAAGATAAAGTCTAACTTATGTAACAGAGCTTCAGACAGAGTCAAATTTGATGCCAACTGTGAGGAAGTGTGCAAGAAAGAACACCAGAGCCTGCCCTGGGGAAGACTCTAATGCCATTGTTGACTCAATGACTCATTGTTGACTCAATGCATTGAATCCTTCTGTTTGTTGTCCTGGTTTGGAACTGGTTAAGAACAAAAATGCACTTTCACAGTTTGTGAAATGGGCAGGCAGCACTGTATGGTGTCCTTGTACACCAGCCAGCGGCAGAGACTAAGCTCCAGTATTATGTAAGATCAGAGCCACCCCCTGAAATGTCTGTGTCAGTACCTGCTATTGGGTCAAAGACTGGCTTTGCCAAAGTGCAGGACCAAAAGGTCACTCGGCACAACTAATAGTTAGTATCCATTTTGTCAGTTGATTGTGTACATGTGCAGATGTACATTTGATGCCACTTAACCACTACAAACCAAACTTACCCAAGGGTACAAATAAAGACACCTTAACCTTAACCATAAAGCTAGGGTACCTGACTTTATTTTTCTATCAGTTGAAAAGGCCTAGACAGAATGTGGGTTCTTGTTCATTATTGATACTTTGCAGTGACATCATGCTGGGGGTGTTCTACATGTATACTACAAGTGCCTAGGCGTATGACTTTATTTGTCTTTAATTTTTGACATGAACATTAATAGTCTGCTTACTAAAGCAAAATCAAGAATAGGTTTTCTATACCACCACAAAAACTGCTTCACACACCCCACAAAAGAGCCTCTGGTTAAAACTACAGTCCTCCGATCGTCGATTACAGAGATTTAGTTTATAGATCAGCATCAAAGACACTAATTCACAAGCTCCATGTAAATTATCATGTAGCCATCCACTTTATTACAGTCATCCACCCATCACTGCACACTTTATTCCCTGGTGAAGTGGCCCTCTCTCCACACCCACAGACAAACTCACTAGTTATTGTTCATTTACAATTCTTTAATCGGTAAAACCCCGTCCTACCTACTAAACATCCACAGTTTCAGCCGCACACTCCATTCTAACAGCTACATAGACCTGGTCATTCTTAAAGCCCTCGCAGTTTTTGACCGCTCCTCATTTCAGTTCTTTGCAGCAAGTGACTGGACTTGGTTTTTACTTCTGTTTAGTTTTAAAAACTCGATCCAGAGTATGTTACAGGCTCAGTGTACATGCTTTTAACACTTTTATATCTTTAATCTGCAAATGCTTCACTGTCTCATGTTACGATTCACTCTTTCATATTATGACTGATGTGTGTGTTTGTATTCTGCTTATGCCGTTTTATGCTGCCTCTTGGCCAGGTCGTCATTGCACATGAGAAGTTGTTCTGAATTAGCTCTGTTGTTATGTTACATTTAATGTTCTAATCAAAGTTAGCATTAGCACTGACATACAAAGACGTACCTTTCAAAAGGCAAATGTGTCCTCTCATTTGTAAAGTGTTTAACATGTCAGTGACATCTACTCGCAGCTCTCTGTTCACTGCCTGATCTGTCAGGATTTATTGATTTTAGCACGACTTGGCAAAAACCTCATAGGGATTATATTACGCCGGAAATGGTCAGGCCAAATGTTCCTCTGATTAGAACTAATTGGCTACCATTGTGCACAGAGCCAATTGACTTACCTGGTAAATATTGAATAAATAAAATAAAAATAAAGCATTTCTGTGGTGGAATGTTCTGGAGTTACCATGGTGACACCACGCACACAGTAGCACACACTGTCAAAAAATACAAAATGGATTTAAACAGCCCTTTTTCAGGAGTCTAACTTGAGTAAAAGAGCTTCAGGCAGAGTAGTGTCTACATGACATCAGCTGCAAAGTACAAATAGATCCATGGTTATGCTGTCGTGGAAAATGTGACAGCAATCTTGTGAGTGGAACAAGACCAAAATTCTGATTGAAAATAATGTAAAACAGGGCCAGAAAGTTCATTGATTAAAGGTTTAAATGGACATATAATGGTATATTTGTGGTTCTAATAATGCAGGGAACTCTCCCTGTCTCTGTCAGGACATTTTTTCTCTCTAGCTCCTTATTATACCTCATTGGGACTGACTGTGCAGTGACTGCCCACTCTGCTTTACTTTGAAGAAGCTATTCTAAAGCTGAGTTTGCACGCTCCCAAAAAAATCATGCATGTGAATACTAGCAATGTGACAAAGGGTTTGTGTCAGCTAGGAACAAGTGGCATCCAGAAGTTTGATATATAGTGGGATTAGTCATGGAGTTTTAGTTTTGATTCCTGCTAACCTGGCTTAGTTTTGGACTGGCTTTCAAACAGACAAACATTGTTATAGGTAGGCTATTGTATTGGGCTAAGTAGACAATAAATTCACTATTTGCTCAGAAATAGAATAAATCATTCTGAACAATTCTGAGTATCTAACTATTTTTGGAAACATCAGACTGTATCCATAGTAACGGGTAGACAACTCTCATGTCTTCATACTAGTAAGAGCAATTTACAGTTAATGTTTCATTTTTTTTGTGAAGCTAAAATATGACGTACTTTTGAACGTGCACTGTTGTTATAATGATCCAGGCTCTGATCAAAGCAGTGCACTCACATCATGCCACGCCTCTCAGATGGGGCTGCAAGATTAATCGCAACTGAATCGAAATCATAATTTGAATGGACACAATGAGCAAATCAAAAGCCTGCAGTTTTTGAAGTACCATAATTTCCTCAACAAACAAAATATGTTGTCTTATTCTGCATAAAAACTGCTAACCAGAGTGTAGTTTAGATGCGTATTAGCAGGTTCTGAAATGTGATTCTTGTATTAGTTTGTCAGTTCATTTCAGTCCTTTTGTCAATTCTTCTGGACACGTTTCAAATGTGACCATTGAACAGAATTCTATAAAACATAAATAGTAAATCTAATTACAATTTATTATTTGTATTTTCAGTTAAGTTTTTTTTTTTTATATTTTATTGGCCCAGAACAACTCGTAATGTTTTAACTTTTAATATTTGTAAGATCTTCTGTAATTAAGTGAATGAGTTTATAGATGCACTATGTAACCAGAGGGTTTGCTAGTCTCCATGGAGAGGTTTATTGTCTTGTCTGGCATGTTCCACAATCAGGCATTAAACTTCCTCTATGGAGAGAGTGACACCACAAGGCCAAATTACAGGTCAGATCTGTGGCGAGCCAACTTTGCTCAGATTAAGAAAATATACTTTTCAAGATTTTTTGAGCAACACTTGTAATTAAATAAGGCCATACAATGGAATATTCCAGGCAAAGCAATAGCAAGGAGACAAGATGCTTATAAGACACTGGGATCATATTTGTTAGGTTAATTGTGTTTTTTTGTCACTTATACGAGGGCTAATCTCGAGTCATTGGATTCTATTGAAATCAGTATCAGAACTGAAATCGCTGTAACAGTGCATCATTAATAGTTTTCATTTGGATTAGACCAAAATCAGGATTCAGAATTCATTTATTTTCCATAAAGCCATCTTTCCCATGGGAGTATGAAAAATTGCAAGTCACTGGCACAAGAGGTTGGGTCAAATAAGGAAAACTTTTACCTTCTCAAAGCTATTGTAAACTTAAACTATAGTGTAGATATATATTGTTGCAGTGCATGTTAAAATCATCTATATCAGGGTTTTTCAAGCTCCTTCAAACGGTACTTTGACAGCTCTTCAGTATATGGGTTTTCATAATTTTGAGTTAATTTTATCCACTTTTTTGATCCCTTTTGGATAATTTCTTGTTTAGAATTATAGTGGAAATAATGTGGTCTACTTTTAGCCCTAGATTAGACCTGGTATAGTCCTGTTACTTGATACCTGAGTTAGATCTGGTGGTACTCAGAAAGCCAAATCTTTTCATTGGTGGTACTTGGTGTGAAAAGCCGCTGATCTATATACAGTCTGGTTAAACTGCTTAGGAAGTATATACTCCTCACATCAGTAGACCCACACACAGGCGAGATGTTATTTCACACTGGGTGAGTTTTGCATTTTCCTGCGCTCTGTAAAGTGAAGCCTCATCACTCATGTTTGTCAGCACCTGTCAGCACCTGTCGCAGTACGGTTTAGACCCTGTCCAAATGTACCCTGCTTCACTAGTCACACACTGTAGAAACACACTCATTTACACCATTTGCCCATGTGGGGTGGATTTGACTAGAAATCTTGTTTATAGTTTTTGGGTGAAGAGCCCAAGTGAACCAAAAGGAACATGGCGACACCGACATATGTACTTCAGCCTATTTTAGTGAACATACAACTATTTTGTTTGTGAAAATGTGCAGAGGGTAAGCTCTCCTTTATGAACAGGGAAGATGTCTGTGCTTTTCTCTCAGCTGGATGTAACAAAAGTTTGATTTTTCGGCTTGTTCTGTTGTGAGGCTTCGACCAATCAGAAACAAATACTCATCATGATGTTGCTTTGCCTTTTGAGGATCACTTTCAGTGAGAGCCATGACAGACTGATAAATGTGTAGAACTCAGTTCAAAGGGTTACATATATTAATCTGGCGTGAGCCAGGTTAGAACTTGTCTAAATTACTAAATTGTTATTAAATTGCAAAATAGTTATGATTTAACTAACGGTGGCCTTGTCCTTTCATTCTGGATGGAATTTTTTGTGTTGATGACATAGCTAGAGGTATTCCAGTAGCTCTTAAAGCTGCTATTTGTAATTAGATTGGTCGCCCCAGCCATGTTGTATCCTCACATACCATCACTAGATCCTATCTATGTTACTGCTGTCTGACAGTGTGCCAGCTTTGGCCTGACAGAAGAAGACCAGAGAGCACATAGGCCACGTCTCTTTACTCTTTCCTCGTTTCCTTCTCCTTGATTCCTCCTCCTGATTCTGCAGGAAATGGGTGAGGAAATCCTGGCCATAGAGGACATACAGTGAGGAGAGATGATCAGAGGAGAGAGGCAGAAGGAGACACAAGCTGATGGTCCATGGGACAGCCTTTCCTCAGGCGCTGGTTCTGACCAAAATTACCCTGTAGTGAGGACTATAAGGATTATTTTCTTATTCTTAAATCAAAGTCAAACCAACATCTTTGCTTTCAGATTAGCATGTTTGTCAAACATGCTTTGTTGCGGTCCCTGTACTTGTGCAGTTGCAACAATATAAACTCTTCACTGTGAGACTAATAAAGTTTGATTATTTTATCTGATATCTGCCTCTTGATCCCTCACTCATGTTTCCTCTGTGGTTTCCTTCCCTTGCCTCCTCTGAGCTTTGGGACACCACTTAATATGGCACATTTCATTGACATCTAATGAACTTATGGATGGTAACTTTAAAGGACCCATATTACATTATTTTTTGATCTATATAATAATGCTGTTTCCTCATCAAAAACATACCTGAAGTTGTGTTTTGTTTCATTCACACATGTTTAACACACTAACCCTGCACATTTAGGCTGAGTTCTTCTCTCAAACAAAAAACACTCAACCTTGTGATGTCATTTGGTGATACAGGAAGTGCTCCACTGTGTTTTTAAACTCCATACACCTTCACTAGAATCATTTGGATAATTTCAGCCCTGGAATTGCCAATCTCTACTGAACTAAAGGTAAAAGGAGCTGTTACTACCGCTTCATGACATCACAAGATGGAACAGAGCATTTTGAGCTTTGAGTATGTAGACAGACTAAAAATAAAGGATTACTGAGACATTACACACATCCATGTATGTTTTTGATGAGGTAACAACAGTATAACATGGCTTAAAGCTCACAGGTGTAAATTTTGTGTAATATAGGACCTTTAAAGTAAAAGGTTACGCCTAAATGCATGGCTTCACAGCTGCTCTGCGCTGCCCCCCTCAGTTGCAGTACCTCCTAAGACCTGAGCCAGTGGAGTCGACCTGAAGATTCACTATCTGTGTTTGTGGCCAACACAAAGCTGTAAATCTCCCTCTGCAGCATTTAGTTTCGCACAGTCCTGATCCGCGTCTGGCACTCACAAACTTATATTTAACTGTGCAAATTTATGCTAGTCCATGTGCCTTCTGTAATCCTTCCCAGTGGATGCCAATCGTTGAGTATTATATTGACCTTTATATAACCAGAATAGTTCTACTGACATGAGTCCTGGCTGACCTTATAGGGGAGCCTGTTTTTTATGTTTTGAGTGGTAGAGGAAACATGCAAACTCCACACAGAAAGGTCCTGTGCCTCCTGGGAGTCAAACCTACAATCTTTAGTCACTTAGATAGTCTCTATCACATTTACTGTGACATCAGAATAAAAAAAAGTAGTAAAAATCAACTAACCAATGATGGTACAATGCACGATTAAGAGGTCAGTTCCTTCTGCACAACATCCTCCAGAGATTGAAGTTAATGTCATTTGAAGGACAAAACATTAAATAATGGACAAAATCTAGTATTTTCAAAGGATAGACACAAAAATGAGAAACACTAAATCCTATCTGAAGGAGCGGTACAAGAAACACAAATGTTCAAATCATTTCAGATTGTCAACATAAAGCTTTTGTCACTTGTAGACTTACTCACAGTGGGAAGAGCAACCAAAACTTTTACACAAGTAAGGGTACTGTTACCTCAGCAAAAAGATTATTGAAGTAAGAGTAAAAGTATGCTTCTAGAAAAGTAAATGTAGCTGAGTACTACCTACCTCTGACTTCCTCCTCTACAAGCAAATTCACAGCTGCTAAGAAAATAATAAACTGCTGTAAAAACGTAGGGGGATACAATACAATACAAATGAACATGAACTCTTCCTCAGGCCTGGCGAGGCACGAACACTCTCATTTGGAGTGGGTTATTACGTGACTGTCTGACCTATGTTTATGAAAATGTTTTGGTTATATGTGTTTTGACAAAGATGTTTGAGATGCGCATCTTTAATGCAAATCATTTGTTTGCTGCAGACCAGTGTACACCAGGGTAACTAATGGTGACATGAGGTGAGCTGATTTTAACAGGGTTAAAATGGTGTTTTCTCCAGGGCAACGGGACAACAGCACCATCTAGATTTTATTTAGGACTGTACTTTCAGACAATGTCACTTGCAGAGATATCACTTCAAAATCAGAAACTAAAACGGAATCCTGGACTAGACAAGGACTAAACCAGGGCTAGAACTGGACCAAATCAAGTCTATGTCACTAAAAAAGGATCAAACCAGGACCAGGATGTGTGAAAGTAACCATACATTGACTAATTATTCAACGTTCAAAATATGTATAATGTTTGATTTTTTTTTCTTTATACATTTTTTGCTCTTCTTTATTTTTTTAACTTTATTATTTTTAATCATTGTCATTTAACACAAAAAAGTCAACTTTCTTCCTTAAAAGTCTGATCTCTACTCCAAACCACATGTTTTTACTGACAGAGGATTGGATATTGGCTCCATTAAAAAGACCCAAGCTGATCACTGACCATTAGAAATGACTGAATTTTGTTTTGTGTCTGTATGGAGATGTTATTACTTTGCTTGAATGTTCTACACTACGGCATTAACTTTTTATGACTATAAGCATTTATTTCATCACTGGTGTTTTTATTGCTCAAAAATACCATGAAAAACATACATTCTTACACTGAGCTGTAGACTGTATAAAGAAGTGTGACGTCACCTATAGTGTTCATCTTCAGTCAAAGTCCAGGCATAGTGGCGAATTTGGAGCGAGGCTGTTGAAGGTAACATCCCTTCCATTAGCAACTCTGTCAATCAAATCTCAAGCCACCTGCTTGTACATGCATATGATCAGTCTAACAACAACAAGCAAAAAGTAAAGCGGGTGGCAGTGTTTTTTTTTTTTTTTTGAGCTTTCTACCATGTTATAACATTGTTTTATCACCAAAAACATACCTGAAGAGGTTATAGACATTCAAACCCTCTTTACGCTTAGCAGAACAAAGCTTAGCCGACAAACCTACGTACAACCTACATTTTTTGTATAAAGCAGGATACAAAATAATACACCACAACATTACACGTTTTAATGCATTGTTTTTTGGTGAATACAGCATTTTCTAACCAATAAAAGGTAACATGGTGATCTAAAAATGTTATGTGTTAACAATTAACACCCCCACGGAAGTAAAATGCCCCCTCTTAAAATTTTGATTAACCGAAATATAGTAAAATAATGTGGTAATGACTTTGTTGTGATTGAGGACATGGTGTTCCCCAGAGTTGACCTCTCTTCTGAGTCAGCGGACTGGGGTAAGAAGAGCCAGACTGACCCACTAAAACTACCAGCACAGAGGGATCTCCCTTTCGGCTCCATGCGCAATGTTATATCATGTAGTCACTGTATTACTTTAGCCTTTGGAATGAATGAATGAATGAATAAATAAA
>KN483024.1:47349-60304 GCA_000787095.1 Periophthalmodon schlosseri | reverse complement strand
AGGACTAAACCAGGACTAAACCACTCAGACTCCGGCAGAAGACATTGCAATGAAGAGCGTGGCCAGTTAGATGAAGTTTAGGAGATGTCTTTGCCCCGGGGTCTGGACTCTGGAGGTGGTAGAGGTGAGGCTGAGGAGAGTGAAGCTGGGGAGGCGCTGGGGAGGAGGTGAGACCCAGCACAAACTGAAGTGGCCATGCATCTGTGATGGGGGTTTAAATAGGGCAGACTGGGCATTGGTTGGACAAAGAGGAGGTGCAGCAAGCAACGGGGAGGAGTTATACGAGGAGGTGTTGAAGGCTGAGGAGTAGACGGGAGCGGAGTTAGGTCTTACACTAGAGTTAGCTAGACTGAATTTACGCTAGCTCCATTTCATTAGTGTATTTTTCCTCATACTTCCAATTGAGAATAAACATTTTTTAAAGCAAAGTAGAACAACATTTTGAGAATGAAACTGCCAGTCAGAGAATCGGTTCACCACTGACTCACAGTGAACACGCCGCTGCTGTGTCACTGTTAACATTTGAAAATTATACAAATGATTGACTTGACAGGCCCAGGGCTACTCATTACAGAGAGTGGAGACCCGAGCGTCAGTCAAAGAGCGGAAAAAACACAGATCAAACGTTCAAATTCGCTGTCGTCGTTGGATTAATAAAAGGCTGCACTGGTGAAACGGGGAGAGGCCAGTTGTTGATCGTGTCAAATTATAGAAAACATGGCCGTGTGGTCTAATCACGGATCTATAATCGGAGCTGGATAAGACACTTCCCCTCTGCCCCGGGGTGAGATCGACTAGTGGCTGCTCCAGGTACTGCAGCTCCCGGGAGCCTGAGCCCAGAAAGAATTCTCCCATAGAGCACAATGTAGTTTATGTGGATTCAAACTGCCCGTGTTCGGCTGACAGGGCATCCAGCTTTCACAAAGATCGGGTTTTGTTGGGATTGTTCTGTATTTTCACAACATGAACATTTAAAAAACTTAAATCTAAACACCTAAAAGCTTTGTAAGATTTAGCCTCGTCCCGCTCGAGCCTGCGCTAGCTCCGCTCGAACAGCTATCGCTCTGATTCTGATGTCACACGGTGGGAGGAGCTAGTCCGTATTGAGGAGGTAATGTGGAAGAGGAAATGATATTTGGGCCCAAGCGCTAATGAGCTCAGGTCATTGAAAACAAAATGACGCCATCTTGGGTTCACTTTCCACATTGTATTATACTTTCATGAGTCAAATACACATTTAAGGAACTGACTCTGAGACATTCCATAGAAACCAATTTTATACATGTATGGAAAGGCTCATGAAAAGTCCATCCTGGTGGACACTATGTTTTAATTTGGGATGTAGCGTTATCAAAATCTCTCGCTATGACACTTTCACAATATGCATCTCAAGAAACCAGATTTATTGCAATATTTTGTGGAGGCTAACAAAACTGTGAAGATGCCACTTTTTCCTTTTAAAATGCCTTGAAAAGCCCTTGGTTCTGTCATACTCCAGAGAATTTAAATTTATTTCTTCATGTAGTCTGCAAAGGATCATGGTCTATGTAGTTCCCTCTGCTTGTATTAATTGTTTTGGTGCAGCAGTAGCTAAAAAACAAAGAGACTTGTCATTCGATACACTGTCATGGCCCACGATATTATTGTGAGGCGTCTGTCATCATTATTTCGGTGAGTGTTACATCCCTAGTTTTGATGGGGTGTAGTGGGCACCTCAGGGTCTGGTGAGGGAAGCAAGAGAAGAGAACCTGTATTTGTTGCACAGTGGATAAATTCCAGTGTTGCAATAACTAATAATTGAACAAAAGAATGACACAAAATTGAGTAAAAGTCATAAAATAAAACAATTGTGTACAAAGTGATTATGGACAACAATAGAGAGTAACTAGGCCTGTCATAACACATTTTGAAGCCCGAGAAAGACAGAGAAATACTGCGATAAACGATAATACTGAAACTACTTTGTACCGCTGACACAAAGGAGGAGAATTTTATCATTAAAAGGCCTGAGCTGCAACAAATGAATATGAGAATGAACCAATAATTAGGGTTAGAAGTTGCAGTATATATTCTACCTTCTACAGCTCAAATCTTACCTTATTACATAAAAATGGCAAAAATCTCCCCATTATTGCAAAAAAGTTGTACACATGATAGATACTGACACCCAAAATATCACATATCACACATTTTTTTTCAATTTTACAATTACAATAGTGAATTTTCCAAACAAATACGTGTCTTTCAGTTATGAGGAAGATGACGAGCAGCCATGATAATCCATCACGAAAATAAATACACACCAGGCTCTACGTTAAAGTTGCCATAAACAACTCACAGTGATTGCATAGTTTTTTTCCAAGAGGTCAGAGAGGTAAAGAAGCGGGAGCGTGTATTTAAAGCATTCCCACACTCATTAATGTCATTTACTACATCTACGGCTGCAGCGGTGAGGAGCGGCTACACCTAATTGCCGCTATAGATCCCTGGACCCGAGTCAACCAATCAAGATGGATCTGTCCTCTGCCGCCGCCGCTGAGTATGACTGAATCCCATGACTTCTCAACGGGACGTTATTTAACATGGACCCGGAGTAATGTTCGGGAGCATTAGGTCGGGGGAGGTTCCTAAAGCGCCGTCACCCCCCGCGGGCATCCATCTGCGCAGCCAATCAATAGGCAAGTAATCTACAGCAATGGGAGCCAGTGCGCCGTATTACTCAGGCCTGTCCCGCCCTGGCACCACCTCCCAGCGTGTCGCGGTGCTCACAGCGGGCTGCTCCATCACCGGGGGAAGTTATCTGGAAGCGGAGCATGACACTATCGACAGCGCAAAATGGAGAGCACCTTTGTATTACGGGCATCGCTCAGAGGAATTGGCCTTCGTGTATACAGTGGCTGCTAGAAAAGCCCAAAGTCCAAAATATACAGTGTTAGGGAGGCTGATATAGTGCTCGAGATGGAGCGCCAAAAAAAACGGCCGTTACCATGGAAATCTGCCACGTTTGGAGCAGCAGTGCAAAATGCTCAGAGATGCAAACAATAAAAGTAAACAAAAGAGCCACCCAGACGCCTGCTGTGTCACTACTGGCAAATACGTGTGTCACTTTATGGTTAATTTAGCATTCGTTCAAAAGTACTGTGAGACCCGCGAGCCGCCGCGTTCCAAATAGGAAGTGATCACGGGCGCACATCCGGCTCCATCGACTCTGGCTCCAATTCACTTTCTTTTGAAAATCTGTGGCCCCTCTCTCTGTGTAACTGCTGCTGTCAGACTCGTCACTTTGTTCATATTAACCCGCGCGACATGATCCTGGTGTTTTATCTCGATATTGTGTCTGTAAATCAAGATATGAACATTAATAACAGATAAATCCTGCTAAACCAGCGGTGCGGGCGGGAAGGGACGTTACCTTCAACAGCCTCGCTCCGGATTGGCTCTTTGGTTGCTACAGTAATTACGGTCTGAATTCCAAATACGGAACTTGGCTCCAAATTCGCCGCTATAACTGCTCCGGCCTCGATGAGCTTCATTCGACTGGAGCCGAACGCTGTGGGCGACGTCACACTCACTTAGTCCACTTCTTTACACAGTATCTATGTATTTAACATCTTAAACTCTTAACATGATGTGACGAACATTCAGAGCTCTTTACTGCACCTACATGTAGAACACTGGTCTTAAGTGGGGATTATCATAAAAGGGAAGTGGACCTAAGTAAATTAGAGAAAGAACAATTATGAACACGGACTCTGAAAGCCAGATGCCCTGTATGTACAGTGTTGCCACGTTTCGAAGCTGTTCCCGTTGTTGGGTTTTCATGACATTGATCCTTTTGTAAACAGTTAAAAAGGATTACACCAGAATGTGACATAATCACTTCACATTGTTCAAAAATATCTTGTTTAAAAAGTGAAAATGGTCCACACATAATAAATAGTAATGAAATAATTGAACTAATAAGCTTGTCTTCAATGGATCTCATTAAGACCAGTTTAAAGTCAGAGAGATGCATAATTAGGTCTTTAAAGCGAAAAAGTTTGCCATCCTCGGACCACTCTGCCAGCATTTTAACTCTGTCTCATTAAAAAACCAGAGCCCTTAGTTGGATTTTACTTTTACGGCGAATTCATGAAACCCCTTACAGCTGAAACATTACTGATATTCTTACAACAGAAACCAAACTGGAGCGTGCCCACCACCTGGGCGCCCTGGCATATACGTGATTGGCAGCTCGGATGAGGACGACACAAATGTAAGATGGAAGAGTTGCCTTCAGGTTTAAGCAACTTTGGCGGGAAGAAAAATACCATTGATAAAACATGGCCTTGGCAAAAGAAAAATATAGGGCTTGAATTTAACAATGAAAACAAAGATATGAATATTTTGCGAGGCTGCGGAAGGGTCGGCCCGCTTTCCGCGCTCTCAATGCTAACCTGGCCCTCCCCATAGACTCCATTACTGCAGGCTTGAGTCATCATACTTACTATTGTAAAAGCAAGAAGGTGAGGACTCCAGTAAAACGCTTAAATCATCAGAATACGTGTTTTTCTCCAAATACGTACTAATGTATTCTCAGGGCGTTTTATCTGCCATCGAGAAACAGGGACCTGTTCAAACCCGGCATTAGCAAACACGCCGCCATAAATCAAACGACTAAACACGGCTCGGATACGGGTCTCTCCTGCTGCGGCTCCTCCGCGCACACACGGGCAGAAGCGCGGCCGGCGCTGAGATAATACGCGCGCCAATTTGCTCCTCGTTCAACAAATGTATGCAGGAGATTCCCTCAAAAGAAAATGGAATATTTAATTTCCTGTTTGAGTGGATTAGCAAGGTCCCTCGTTCACAAAATGTCCCCCGACTATTAATGACGAGGAAGAAGAGGGGAACAGGTTCAATCACTGCCGGCTTAAGTGTTTATCAAGTGATGAAGATTTAAATTCACTTTTTTCCCCAAATTGGGGTTTATTTTAGATGACACAGAAGTAATTAATTTTGAGAAAATACTTCAAAACAAACAATAAAACAGACTGACTAAACTCATTTACGTGAATGAAAGATTTTGTAACTCTGAAATTATTCGTGACGCCCCGTCCACTGAGTTACTACAGGACGTCTAACAATGCATAGACTCGTGAGCTTTAAGCCATGTTATAATGTTGTTACCTCCTCAAAAACAGACCGGGAGTGTTTGAGTAATCCTTTATTATTAGTCTGTCTACAGCTCCAAATCTCAAAAAGATCTGTTCAAGCTCCTTTTACCTTTAGTTCAGTAGAGATCGGCAATTCCAGGGCTGAAATCGTCCTAATGATTCTAGTGAAGGTGTGTGGAGTTTAAAAACACAATGCAGCACTTCCTGTATTACCACGTGACATCACAAGGTGGAACAGAGTGTTTTCAGTTTGAGAGAAGAACTCAGAAAACAGGATGTCTCCCAATGCATAGAAGTAGTTTTATGTTCAATGGACCCTGCCACAGACTTAAAAAAAGAATCACAAAAAACCCTCTTGATCCTTTTGGCCTAATTCTAACAAAAAACCTTCAAATTCCAACAAAAAAAATCTTGATCCTAATGGACCATAACTCAACAGAACATTTTATCTAAACCAATAGGGATGATCTTGCGAGAAAAAGACACAACATTAGGGAAGCACTGATCTGATACTGGTATCGGATAACGGAGCCGATACTGAAAAACTTGCCGGATCAGATATCGGCTTCCAAATATCGGTTGAGCAGATATTACATTGATGTAATAAAACTGTTTACTGGTCGTAGTCGGGCCAGAAAGTCTCAGTGTTTGAACTTTTATTTACACAAAGCCGTTCAGTTACTTGTGGGATAAATAACAGTCACATAACACATTTGGATTTATTTTATTTTTGTTTCAAGGAAATAAAAGCAGTTTTCAGTCTCTGCCCTGGTAGATACTTAAAACTGTAGTATCGCGATCGGTATCGGAGCAGAAAAAGCCGGATCGATGCGTCCCTACCATAGACTGTATAAAGAAGTGGACTAAGGGAGTGTGACGTGATCCAAGGCGTTCGGCTCCAGTCAAATGAAGCTCATCGAGGCAGGAGCATTTTAGGAATTCCGACCATACGTATCTGTCAGGATTTGGGTTTTTTTGTGTTTCTGTGCCGTCTTCCCCCTCCCTTCTGTGTCTGTGCCTGGAGCTGGGCGGAGACTCTGACGCCACCTACTGCAAACCTGCATCTGATCAAGCAATCGAGCCTTCACCCGGGGGGTACAAAGGGGCCGAGGATTCCCACACACGCCGCCGGATCGTCAGCGTATCCTCCGTGATCTTTCTCCTTGGACTATCCGTGCGCCTCTGTTTTCGACCGGTACGAACACCCCAGCGCCCGACCCCGCTATCTACGACCTGTGCCAGAACGTCGACCGCCGACCCAGCCTTCTACCACCTGCTCCCACAACTATCATTCACATTTTTGTATTGTTAATAAACGCCCCGAGTCTTTATCTTTGTTCCTCCGGACGTTACGACAGTATCATAGCAACCAAAGAGCCAATCCAGAGCGAGGCTGTTGAAGGTAACGCCCCTTCCCGCCCACACCGCTGGTTTAGCATGGAGCACTTAGCAACGCTGTCAATCAAATCTGTTGCTAACGCTAGCAGGAGCGACCTCGGGTAAAGACGGCGCCTGATTTGCCTGTTATTAATGTTCATATCTTGAGTTACGGACTCAATCAGCGAAATAAAAACCCCAGGATCATATAGAGCGGGTTAATACAAACATTTAAGACCAAAATGACGAGTCTGACAGCAGCAGTTACAGAGAGAGGGGACAGTTTTTCAATGTAAAGTGAACTGGAGCCAGAGTCGATGGAGCCGGAAGTGCGCCCATGCTCACTTCCTATTTGGAACGCTCCATTTATATACAGTTTTTACAACATGTTTTTACATTTGGACTGGACTAAAAAAGGGTTCACTCTGCTGAGTTACACCTCTTGAGAAGCTGTAGTTCCAAACAGCAGTGCTACGATTACAGCAAAAATATTACACAAAATAAATACAAAACTGTAAACTGAACCGCACAATTTATTTGTTATACATTATTTCAAAATCTCATCTCGTTGTCGTGGACCCAATCTCGCGTCTCGTGTCTTTTGAATCTCATCCCACATCTACAAAATCAATACTGGGATACCTTCAGAATACAGTATTACCATTTACAAGGTTTTCAGATAGCTTCACCTTCATTAAAAGAAAGTGTCTTGGGAACCTCCTCTCCTCCTCTCCTCCTCTCCCAGCGTCCGTTGAAGAACTCTTGTGCGGCTTACACCAATCACACTGATCACTGGTCTCACACAGCGGACTTCCAAAGTGCTCTCAGCTCTGCTCCAGTTGGCATATTCAGTAAAGACATGTCGTTGGGGCGGGTGGCGGTGGATATTGATTTTTTTAGGACGGCTTGCTCTAAATATCGCCTTCATACAATAGACTCCGCACAAAAGCCATTCTGTGGATAAGAGGCCTGCCCATTCGATACTGGCTCGGTGCACTGCTGGAGAAACTTAAAGGAATCTCGGGCTGATTGCGAACGCTATTAACAGCCTATTGTCGGTCGTCCAGTGGTACGCGCACCTAATGGAACCGCTTCTGTTGTAGTCGGACAATATGGGGCTGGATTACGCCGCGCTAATGTGAAGTCAGGATTAGCACGCGACATGAGACTGGCGCTTTTCAATAGGTCTGTACCGTTGAAAGTCACCGCCAGCTACCGCCGACTACTGTAACTTCTATTGTGAAGTGGGTGAGAATAATTGGACGTTGAATTGTCCTGGATGTGTGTGTCTGCAGTAATTACGCTGTATACAAATGGCCCATACTCTCACCACACTCGTGCGAAACTGTGGAGCTAGGAGATTTTTTAAAAAGTGTAATGAAAATAACGCTCAGCAACTTTTTCAAACTCAGACGTAGGGAGCACTAATTGCAAATACTGTTGTTATGTTGCCGTAATGGAGTAGATTTTGGGAGGTACTTGTACTTTTTGGAGTAGATCTTAAAACATGTACTTGTAAATGAGTATATTCTAGTCATGTAAGTACATATCCCAGTTGTCTCAAAGCGCGATTAGCATTTTTTAAGCATACTTTATACTTTTACTTAATTTGGTCGTACTTGTAATTGAGTACAGTTTTAGCCAAGTAGGACTTTTAAACTTAGAATTAGTGATTCTTTTTGTCAGACGGGAGCATTTGTTTACCTGCTTCACAAGTTCCACTTCCTGGAAACTGGAGGACATGTCTGGGGCGAGGGAAGTCTGGGAGTCCCCGCTTAGACTGCTGCCCCCGCGACCCGATCCCGGATAAGCGGAAGAAAATGGATGGATGGCACTTCCTGTATCTTCCTCAGAAGCGTCATGTGATGGTGTAGTGACGTGTCTCGTACGCTGCTTTACTTGTTTTTTTTCCAGACGGTAGGAGAAGCTTACACCCCCTACTGTCTGAAGCCTTCTCCAGGACTGCGCCCCATGTGCGAGACACGGTGTACGCTCCCTCGTCACGATTCGTGCTCCTCGGACCTCGTTTTGCGGTCCTCAGTGACCTCTCTGACCCAGCGGCGGTGTTTGTTATTTTCAGCACAGATGACCCTGGCCTTGTTCCAGTCCATGATGTGGTTTTGTCTCTTTTGTAATGGTCGGACACGGCTACAGGAAGTAACCAAAACGATCGCTCCTATCCGACAAAAAGAATCGCTAATTATAAGTTTAAAACTGAAGATAGAATGAACCTTTGCCAAAGCTTAAACAGCGCTTGTGAGTACAAATATTCAGTACTCCACCACTGCAAATACTTTGATGTCATCTCTACCGTCTCTGGCTGCTGGCAACTACAAGGCTCGGAAGATTCACTTTCCATATGTTGTAGAAATCTGATTACTGGCCATTTTCCAGCTCATTAATGAAGACTTACAGTACGCTGCCTTTGTAATGAATGTGTCCTGGTCGAGACATGATCACGTTTCTGGCCCGGCTCTGAGTGCTTTCGAGATGATTACTTTCACCTTTGTGGTTGGGTTCTTCTGCATAACAGGGGGAAGACACTGCAGAAAAATAAGGCTAAATTTGCAGTTCAGAGCAAAATTATAGTCGCACTTTGAAGCAAAAATGTTTTTCCTTACAATAGTTTTTCTATACCACAAGAAATACAGTTATGGTGTGTGTCAGAGCAGTGTTTCTCAAACTGTGGGGAGCGTGTCACTGGTTTTTGCCTGTTTGTGCCCTTTTGCCGTTTTACCATTTGTTTTTTTATTTAGGCACAGCTCTAATAATGTTTTTGTTTTTGCTTAGTCATGGTTTAGTCTCATAGATCAGGTTTAGTTTCATTTTAGCTCCATGTTAGGCTTTATAAAGTCCAGGTTTAGATCGTACTCGCAAAGTCAAATATGGTAAATTGTAAACGGTCACATTTTTTATACAGCGCTTTTCCACCTTCAAGACACTCAAAGCGCTTTACATCAACTCCCCCTTTCACACACACATTCATACACCAGTGTACGCAGACACTGGGGGCGAGGTGAGTTGTGGGTTAAGTGTCTTGCCCAAGGACACAATGATGTTTATGTCGAGAGCTGGATTCGAACCGCTAACCTTCGGATCAGTGGTACAAACGCTCTACCAATTGAACTTTTCACACTGGTATTGGTGCGAAAAGTTTGAGAACCATTGCAATAGAACATTATGGAAAAGGGAATTATTTCAAGACTTTTAACACACATCAAATACATATTAAATAGATAAATATTACAGTCATTAATCCAAATATTACAAGTATTTATGCAACTTCACAAATACATAACAGGCTCCAACTCCAGTTCACATTTCCAAGAGCCCAGACAGTTGAGAGCCCAAACACAGCTCCACCTTCAGGCTCCGCGCTCAGGCTCCGCGCTCAGGCTCCACGCTCAGGCTCCACGCTCAGGCTCCACACTCAGGCTCCACACTCAGGCTCCACACTCAGGCTCCACAGATGCGACACTGAGCAGAGGAAGCAGATCATGGCTGACACGTCTCACTCAGGGTCCATCATTCTGAGCCATTGTCTCCACATCAGCCATAATCACAGCTTACAGCTCTCGGGCAACTTATTATGACTTTAGTGATCCTTAGTCTTATTTATAGCCCACAGGGAGGCCGGGGACATCAGGGCTTTACTTGTAAAAACAGTAGAATCTTTACTTCGCTCAAATGCTCGAGGCAGTGGTTTTCAAACTGCGGTCCACGGTCCATCACTGTTGGTACATAAGCCGCATAAGCCACTTCAGATGTTCTTTTGCAGTGCTGGTTTTGTTTAAAAGGTCCTATATTAAACAAAAATGACTCTTGTGAGCTTTAAGCCGCGTTCAAACGTTGTTACCTCCTCAAAAACGTACTCGGAGTTGTGTTTTGTTTCATCCGCACATGTTCGAGTAACCCCGCACTACAAGACTGTTTACATCTCCAAAGTTCAAAATGCTCTGTTCCACCTTGTGATGTCTTGTAGTGGTAGTTTTCAAGTTAACAGCTCCTTTTACCTTTTAGTTCAGTAGCGAGTGGGAATTCCAGGTCTGAAATAATGCAAATGATTCTAGTGAAGGTGTGTGGAGTTTAAAAACAGTAGTAGAGCACTTCCTGTGTCACCACATGACATCACAAGGTGGAACAGAGTGTTTTCAGTTTGAGAAAAGAAGGTATGTTTGTGATGAGGATGCAACATTAGAACATAGATCAGAAAACAGCGTAATATTGGCCCTTTAAATGACATTTTACTGGGAATCTTTTGCCCGTGGTTGTAGCCTTGATATTTGTTCTGGTTTGAAAACAACTTAACCTTTTAATTAATCTCAAATTAATTAAAAGACTCAGGTTCTGGCTCTAAACGTTCACAGAATGCAAACTTAGTTCACACCGTGGAATTGCCAAAAGTGTCAGTTGAAATGGAGAGGTTAGTTTTTTGTTCTTATTGGCAAACCGCGCCTCCGTTTACTATTTTGAAGTGAAGTGTTCCTCTTCGGTCCTTTTTAGAAATTGGTTCAGTTATACTTAGAAGTGCTTTTCAAACGTTTCAGACTTAGCAGAATAAATCCGTGTTATGCATATAGCCACAGAATGACATTAAACCTCGTTAATACCTCGTCCCGCGATATTCCACAGCGTTAACATGGCCAAAACACACATCGTGGCGTTTTCTGTCTGTTCTTAAAATACAAAATTCTGACCTCTAAATCTGTGTTTACGAGAGTCGTGAAGGCCTCCTCCTGACAGCGCCAATGAAGTTTCAAAGTCGAGCGGCTTAATACGGCATAATCTAGTGACATGTTCACTCCCGACTGACGCCTCTTAGAAGCCGATGCAACTGTACAACATAAATACTTGATGTTCGGCTCACGTCGCATGTACTTTCACGAATGGGGCCGTTTCTGGTAAAGACGGAGCCGAGAATTCACAGATCTGATTTAAAGAGGGATACGTACATTTCACGATTCACGCGACCAGTCAGAAGTTTGGACACGCCCTCTCATTCCGTGTTTTTTTATTTATTTTTACTACTTTCTACATCTTATATACAAACAGAAGACATCAAATATATCAAGTAAGATCTATGGAATTATGTAGTAAAGAAAAACGCTAAATAACTAACTATTTTATATTCAAATCCTCAAATTAGCCACCCTATTTTTCGACAAAGTGATGGGAGCCTATTTGAATATAAAATATGTAAAAAAAAAAAAGAAATATTGATGTCTTCTGTGTGTATATGAAATGTAGAAAGTAGTAAAAATAAAGAAATAAAACACGCGTCCTTGGCTCGTACTGTATGTACAGATAATACTTCCATGTTCAGTATCGTCTCGTTTCTAGTCACAGTTTGGACTCGAAACTACGGTCACTGAGAAACGCACTCATCCTTTTCTGGAAAGTATAGAAATCCACTGAACAGGAAGAGAATGAGAGTCTCCCCCCTGCTGGGCCAAACAGATGGGTGTGGAGAGGAGAGGAGAGACAGAAGAGGCAGAACACTGGCATCATGACCTCCATGTGAGAGAGAAAGGGAGGAGGTGGGAGGAAGGGAGAGGAGGAAGGGAGGAGGAGAGGAGAGGAGAGGGAGAGGAGGGAGAGGAGAGGGGAGACAGAAAAGGCAGAACACTGGCATCGTGATCTCCGTGAGAGAGAGAGGAAGGAGGAGGGAGGAAGGGAGAGGAGGGAGAGGGGAGAGGAGAGAGAGAGGAAGGAGGATGAAGAGGGAGAGGAGAGGGGAGACAGAAGAGGCAAAACACTGGCATCATGACCTCCATGTGAGAGAGAGGGAGGAGGAGGAGAGAGAGGAGGAGGAGGAGGGAGAGGAGAGGCGATAAAGAAGAAGCAGAACAATGGCATCAAGATCTCCGTGTGGGGAGGTGTGAGGGAGGTGGATGGAGGAAGGGAGAGGAAGGAGAGGAGGAGGGGGAGGAGGGAGAGGAGAGGGGAGACAGAAGAGGCAGAACACTGGCATCATGACCTCCGTGAGAGAGAAAGGGAGGAGGTGGGAGGAAGGGAGAGGAGGAAGGGAGGAGGAGAGGGAGAGGAGGGAGAGGAGAGGGGAGACAGAAGAGGCAGAATAATGGCATCGTGACCTCCGTGTAAGCGGGAGGAAGGGAGGAGGAGAGGGAGAGGAGAGGGGAGAGAGAAGAGGCAGACGAACTCCGGGGGGGGAGCATAAGAGGATGGAAGCGGAGGGGACGAGGAGGAGGGAAGAGAGAAGAGGCAGAACACTGGCACGATGACCTCCGTGTGAGCGAGAGGGAGGAGCACGAGAGGATGGGAGAGGAGAGGGAGGAAGAGGAGAGGGAGGGGGGGGGTCCTTTGGGAGTCCGGTGGACAGGGAGCCGGAGCCAGGTCACCTTTCTCTGGAGAGCACAGCTGTGAACGCTCTGCCCCTGGGACGAGGGTCATCACAAAGCTGG
>KN483024.1:22991-36955 GCA_000787095.1 Periophthalmodon schlosseri | reverse complement strand
CGGAAAGACGCTTCACTACGTGTCACAAAAGCTACCATGCTAATTCCATGCTAACACCATGCTAATACCATGCTAATACCGCTAACCGCTCATCGGGAAAGGCAGCTTTGGGTAAGCAACAGTCTTTTTTCATGAGACCAGCGAAAAAGTCACAAAAAGCAACCGAGATTTATTTAAAAATATGAAAGTTGATTTTTCCTTAACATTACATAATTGATAATTTTTTTGAAACATTGTGCAACATAGTTCATGTTTTGTTAAAATGGTTTGTCAGTGGATAGTGAAAATGGGACATTTTTCCTACGAGATGTAGTGATGTAAGTGTCATCTGAAAATTTAAATTCAATTACTGAGATTAATAAAGTTAAAGTGCTGAATATTGATTTCTGTTTCCCACCTTGCTGTTATTGTTGATAATTATTGTGAGAAATCATTAACCTGATCAGTGTCTTCACATAGATGATTATCATTAATCAATATTAATAATGTATAACTAAAGGCAAACTGAGCAAATTTGTTATTTCAGAAGAGCGAATCAAACTAGTTGCCCTTCGTATGACTCAGTGCCCATAAAGTAGCTCTCAGTTTCAAAAAGGTTGGTGACCCCTGCCATAGATATGTTGATCTCTTTCAAACAGAATCAGCATTAAGAATCAGTTGACATAATAAGACTTAAAACATGTTCTATTGTAAACCAACACAATATCTAATCTTTACAAGCGCATCAAAACCGACTGGTACTGACAAACCACGAGGAAATCTCTCTCTGAATTTCCTCGGAATTATTTTCGTTTCCCAAACATGTTTTTTCTGCTGCAATCCAAACACCAATCGTTCTGAACATCTGCTTTGTGATCGGAAAACGCTGTTGTCTTTTCTGCTTGCTCTTCCGTGAAATTTGCAGAAAAAGCCAAGCCAGTCTGATTCATTTACTTTAACCTTCAAAAACTTAAAAAAAAAAAAAAAATCCACTTTATTTTTTTGGGGGGGTTGTTTAACATTACATCGTCTCCTCGCGCCGTGAAAAGAAAATAGAAATTACCATAACTGTACAGAATATTTTTACACATTAACGAAATAAGACTCATTACCTTTCATTAGATTTAAATGCATCATACTGAAACCCATTACTGTGCAATATCTAGTAATGCCCACAATGAGTCGATTTGACATTTCAGACGCAAACATTAGTGCTTCAGTCATTTCATTATCTCAAGGTGACATTCACTTATTTCATTTTGGCCATTTATTTTCGTTGCAACCGACTCCAAACCACACAAACGCTTTTTTTTTTTAATATTTTGCCAGGGAGGCCGATCTTATCGCTCTGTGTACATCTGAAAAAGAAACGGGACGATACTGCTTCAGAAGGCAAGATCCTTCAGGCAAAAGTGCAGCTCAGAGGAGATTATGATTCAAGGCATTACCCCAGGACCTAAGTAGAAGATATATGGGAACAGCGCACATTGATTTATGATATTTTTTACACGGTTGACCTATGTGCTACAGGAGACATTAAGAAAGCATTGCAAAAGAAAGCCTGCGCCTTGTAGGTTCTTTCTATCCCAGGCTGATGTAAATTAATCATTGGTGCGGCTCTTTGACGCTTGCTCGATGCCCAGAATAAATAGCAGCATTACACAGCACCGGCCCAATGGTATAAATAACAGGAGAGCTGCTCTCAAATCTTTCTCACTTTGGTTTCTAATGCGAGATTCAAAGCAGTTTAAATGTAGACTACACCCCGCGTGATCCGTTAGATTTGTGGTGTCCTCCATCACAATTTCTCTCCTGGAGTCTGGATGTCCTGCCCACTGTATATATCACCGAGCTCTCTGCAGCCAGCTTCCAACTTACTAAAATGTGTGTTATGATTTGGAAACTGTGAGATAAGATTTAGTACTCGATACCAATTTTTACAATATTCAGGCGAGATACAATTTTGTGACAGTTCAGCGTTAAATATGTGCTTTAGCTACTAGTTTCAGAACGGGTTTAGCATCTCTAGCATTTTTTTTCTTTTGACAACCCTGAACAAGTGACTCTCAGTGCTACGAACCAGGGGCGGCGCCAGAGGGGGGGCTTGAGGGGGCACTATCCTCCCCCAAAATCTCCAATGCTCCGCCACAGCTCCCCCATAGATTTCTGCCCCACTTTCGCAGCACATCCAATATCGACGAAAAAATGTGCAAACGGTTCAAATTTTGAGCGTTCAAAATGAGAGTACAATAAAAAAAGTCGATCACTACACGGTGCAAACTACATTTAAACTGGTTTAAAACAGCGACTCAAACACGGCAGGGGGTGAGGGGTGAACTTTGTTGTTAATACGCTCTAAATTAACACGTTAAGTGAGCGCCCACATTGAAGACCTTAGCCCCCCCATTAGCTCCTCCAACCAGAAATGTCTGGCGCCGCCCTTGCTGCAAACCAACAATCATTTGAGCTCTATATGGAAAATGGTAAACGGTCGCATTTTGATACAGTGCTTTTCCACCGTCAAGGCACTCAAAGCGCTTTTCTATTGACTCGTATGACTAAAATGAGTAATGCATTTGTTCCAGTATGTTTAACAATGAGCTTTAGGACCTATGAGTGCTCCCAGTTTATTTACAGTGTTACTTCATACAAAATAAATATGATCATACACGTTAGGTCTATTGCCCAGCTCCAGTCTGACCAGTGGGAGGGGCTCCGCTCAGAGGCCTGATCTCTGCTCGTCTCTGAGGGAAGCTCCAGAGATCCAGGGTAAATATTAGTGCACAAAGGCCCCGCTCCATCACATTCATAACACTGCCGGAGAACTGATTTATAATGCTGCTGCTCTGCATGGTGAGGATGCCAGCTCACAGCCGAGTGCATTAGCTATTTTTAACTTATTTAGCTATTTATGACCAAACCGGCAAGCTGTCTGTACAATTATATCAACGCGAGATACACTAGAAAAAATTCAAAACGACTTCTCCCTGAGGCTTAATTCCACGACTTTTACCATTTAACCTGCAAAATTCATAATCTTACGTTTTAATTAAGCAGCAGAAGAAGCATGCTCAGGAATAAAATGACCTTTTTTACGGCTTGTATTTAAATGCATTTGATTTAACATGTGTTCCGACAGATTCACAACCTGCTCCGCGTTTAAATTCAAAATAACGGAAGCCATAGCTGCCGTACACGAGAACACAGAGGTAGTTTCTAGATAAAAGTATAATTTAAACAGTAAAGAGATGTGGGTTCAACAGGGAATAGGCTCTGTGCACGCTAGCTAGCTCACTGCGTCTCAAAGCTAATGCTAACTTTTTTTTAAAGTGTAAAATATAAGATCAACACCCTATTAAAATTTTAAATTAATTAAAGACTATCCGATTATTTTTAAATGTAGATTACTCCAGTTTGTGGAGTTATTTTGATTTGTATGATGCTTCAAAATTAGCATTAGCATTAGCATTGAGACACAAACATGTCTCTTTCTAAACACAGAAGTGTCTCTGGTTAAATATTCATCTTATTTGTGTAGTGTTTAACATGTTGTCAGTCACATCCACCCGCAGCTCCCTGTCCGCTGTCTGACCCTAACCCCCTGACCTCTGACCTCTGACCCCTAACCCACCTGCAGCTCCCGTCCACTCCCACCCTAACCCCCTGACCTCTGACCTCTGACCCCTAACCCACCTGCAGCTCCCTGTCCACTCCCTCAGCTTTAAATATTTATTCATCTTAGCGTGACTCGGCAAAAACCTCAGAGATAAAACTGGACAGGAAGTAGTCACGCTAACGCAATCAATTCTTAAACCGAACAACCATATGAACAATAACGAAATGTAAGTGGAAAATTTGAGTGAAGGAAACATCTCAGCAAAGCATTTGGAACTGAATTTCTAACCTTAATGCAGAGGGTGGAGAGCCGTTCCCCTAACCCTTAAATACTGATTGAAACGCGCAGCTCATTAGAGTCTATTCACTGAAATCATAATTCACAGCGAGACAGAACGATGACAGATTCTTAACCAGTACAAAAGTACCTCCTGGTAACACCTCGATAGCCCGACTACTACAGAGAAAATGGTTCATTTTATAACCACCGACCAAAAATCTGACGTGGCAGTGAATACGCAACACAGGAAGTACATTTATATTTGGATTTGGGAGATGAAGTACTCTCATTAAAACCACACAATATTGGGGCGTACATAAACATAAACCAGTTTTTTTCCCCACCTAGTTAACCCAATTTATGTAACAAAACAATGGGCTGAATCGTATCAATTATAGCAATTACTTCAAAAACACACGAGCAGCATATGGGACCTGAGGGCAGTACAAAAGCAGGAATAATAATGGCGCTGGGAAAAAAATCAAGGTATGCGCGGAAACAGGGGGAAGTGGGAGATTTATGCTAAACGTGTTCTGACTGACAAAGCGGCGTCTTCTCAAGGCTCTGCTGGAGATCGGCCTTAATCCCGCTCATAAATTTTATATTAATGCCAGAGGTAACCAAGGTTGTTTTTCCCCACTATTTCTGCGGGTCCATTAAACACGGCTAATGCGTTTCTTACATTGGCGCACTTGTCGTCTCTAAGTGGTCGGGTAGAATTGCAAAACTTGTCCATAGGAGGTTGTTTATTCCTGGAGGAGTGATGAGACTTCAGTGGCAGTGGCTCCTGCGCTGGTTGACTGGTTTAAAGATAAAAGGCAGGAGCGGGTTCACCTTCCTCTGCACCTGTAGCTACTGTAACCTTGCTTTTTTTTTCGCTCAGATAATAAGAGAGTGTCTGAGGGGAGTGGTGGGTGAGGAGGAAGAGGAAAAGGAGGAAGAGGAGGAGGAGGGAGGGGGATATAAAAAGTGTAACGACTCGTATTTCTTCTGTGTACGAGTGACAGGCGTCTATCTCGGCAGCTTTCGGTAGAAGAAGTCAAATGATGCCTGTGAGCAATTTGTAGCTTCAGAGCCACAGTCTGTGCTGTTAATGCCAAGTTTCGACGTTCACACCTCCACAGCTCCATCTTCTCTGCGCTATTTTAAGAGCAAGCCTCAGCTTCCAGCCCCTCTCCTAATTTAAAACAAAACTTGTGTTTCATAGCAGCACACGGCGGCTAATTTAGAAAATGGTAGCCCTCGTACGTTTTTAAGGGATATTTTATACATCAGAATTATTTCAACTGTGTATTCAAGATGTATGATGCACTTTTTTTTTTAATATTGACTTTTTGAAATAAAAAAAACCCCCAAAAAACAGAAATTTAAAAATATATACAGTAATATTTTGAATCGAAAATGATCAGAACTGGCACAAAATCTACTCGTATCCAATTTTCTGTTGTTGGATTGAGACGCTTCGAATATAAAACACATACGACTCAATTTAAAGACTCATGTTAAGACTCAAATGCCTCGTTCTCGTTTTTAATTCATTGAGTAAACATGATCTAAATATACTTCCATATATTTAATAACTCAATATCACAACATAACACTGAGCTATATTCAGGCAACGCAACGTGATGCGTGTCACGGCAATTCAAAAGCAAAGTAAAAACCAAAAATAGTCGCGTACATCACATCCAGGGGCTTCACTCTGTTCACTATAAACACGAGATATGTCAGAAACGTGGAGTTATACATTCAGCGTTTCCTCGGTAAACAAACGCTTGTATAGACACGATTCTTCACATTCTTCTTCACGATCAACGCTGTGGAGGAAGTATACGGCTCACAAACACGGGTAAGAGTGCACCCGGTCAAAATGGTGGCTTCACTCCTTTCACGCTTCCAAGAAAAAGCAGAAAACATGTCTCCCAGTCCGACAGGAGCGAGCCGCCGGTTTGATCTCTGCTTGAGCTCCACTTTTCAATTGCTAGTCACCGAGATGTGAGAGCACATGTCGACCATTTAACTGGACCGAAAAATATGGAATGGGCCACAGAGGTAGTAGTCTCTCTTCTGGGTAATTTCTCTGAAGCCAAAAATACCGTTCAGACAAAAAGAAAACGTCGACGCGCAAAAGCGACCGCCAGAAGAAAACCGATCGTTCGCTTTTCTTTAAATACAAATGCAGTGCCGTGTTTGGCCACTTTTTCCCCTTGTACTTTTTAAATTGGCAATGTTTTTGTAGCATTTCTTCCTGGATTCAGTTCACAGAAAGTCGTCCTATTTTTTCCTGTATATTTTTGTTATTTCTAGTCATGAGTTGATTTTGAATTTTTGCCTATTTTTTGTATATATTTGGTAAAGTATTGTTTGATAGTTTTGCTCCCGTTCGTTTTGTCTCGCGCCCAGGAGTCTTTAAATAGCTTGAGCCTGTCGCTGCCCCCTGCTGGCACCCCTATGCCGCGTCCTTAGCTTTTTGTTAGCGTAGCTTCTTTTTGTTCGGCCCGGTGAGTTCGGACGCCCTGTTTTTGTTCTTCATTTTGCGTAGGGTTAGTTTATGGGTTGTTTTTTCGTTAGGGTAGGGACAGCGTTGACCGGCTCACCAGGCTTTTTTCTTGTGACTTTGTGGGGGTTTTTTAGGGCACGGGGTTTAGTTAAGGGTTTTCTCCAACGTCTTAAAAATCAGGAAGTCACCAGAAAGTCAAAAAAAAGTCATAAAAAAGCGTTGACCCCTTATCTTTGTTTCCCGTGTCCTCATTAAATATGCTCTGATCTGCTTTTGGGTCATAACAGCGATCGATACGATTCAACCTCTGATCAAACGGTTTGCAGATCTGAGGAGAAACATCTGGTTTGGAGAGGACTTCACACGTTTGAATTTGAAGTCTGTATTTGCCATTTTGGTCAACTGGAACACACGATGAAAGAGGAACAAAACATTAAGCTTCATTTTGGGCCTAAACGCACGTGCTGTAACCGCGTTGGTGGATATAGTCGGAGCCATTTACCGCACCAGCTTAATGCTCAAACGCAAACAATTAAAGGCACTCCAGAGGCTGATGGTTTATCTGGGTTGTAGCATGAAGAACCCAAATCCAGCGCCACCGCAGATAAGACATCAATCTTCCTCAGTGGGCTGCGCAAATAAATCTGATTACGGACACAATCATTTTCCCGTTCCAATTGTTTTATCTGCTCATTCCGAGCCTCAGCAGCAGATAACAGCCTCACCGGCATTTGGCACACGGAGCGCGGGAGATCCCCCTCGCCCTCCTCACGCTCCTCGCCCTCCTCCTCGCTCTCCCTGCTCCCCTCGCCCCTCTCGCTCTCCTCGCCCTCCTCGCTCCCCCTGCTCCCCTCGCCCTCCTCACGCTCCCCTCATTCTCCTTGCCCCACTCGCTCTCCTCTCATTCTCCTTGCCCCACTCGCTCTCCTCTCATTCTCCTTGCCCCTCTCTCCTCTCATTCTCCTTGCCCCTCTCGCTCTACTCTCTCCTCTTATTCTCCTCGCCCCTCTCATTCTTCTCATTCTCCTCGCCTCTCTCGCGCTACTCTCTCCTCGTTCTCCCCGCCCCTCTCACTCTCCTCGTTCTCCTCACCTCTCTCGCTTCCCTTGTTCTCCTCACTCTTCTCACTCTCCTCGTTCTCCTCGCCCCTCTCACTCTCTTCTATCGCTCTACTCTTGTTCTCCTAGCCCCTCTCACTCCCTCCTCTCGCTTCCCTCACTCTCCTCGTTCTCCTCGCCCCTCTCACTCCCTCCCCTCGCTCCCCTCACTCTCCTCGTTCTCCTCTCTCCCCTCGCTCCCCTCCCTCTCCTCCTTCTCCTCGCACATCAGTGCTACAGGCCGTCTGCCAAAGCAATGATGTCACATTTCATTCAACAAAACACCACCACGGAATGAGAAATAAAGTCATCGTCCAGAGCGTTAGATCAAACTGATCTGAGGGGATCGTGGCGCCGATGGTTCCTATGGCGACGTTTGGATCCCATTCAAAATACGAACAGTGCAAAAACAAAAGTAGAAAAACGTTAAGATTTGTGAATAACTTTTTTGAAATTTGGTAGAATGAAGACGCATGTGGTGTTTTTATTCAGCCGCTGTCCTGCTCTGACGGTCGTGCACTAAAGGGGCTAATCTTGTACATCTTTCTCTTCCCAGTCACGGATATTTTTACTGCTAAAAATAAAACTTTGCCTGGAGCCACCTGCCGGTCCGTGGAAATATGTTTAAACTGCCGTAGTGGCAAAACAACAACATCACCATGGCGACAAGGTGACTCCGCACCTCCCGCCAGAAAAGTTCCATAGTCCACGTGCGCGTCCGGCAACAGTATCAAAGTTAAACCGAGCAGCAGACGTCATATTTCAGATAATATTCAAACAAGAGCACAAAATAATCGTTAAAAAGACTTGAAATTAACTTGACGCAGTAATTATAGCTATTAATTACATTGCGTCTGATAACGGCATAAAGCCTTCGTGATGCCCACTGAGAGCTAACTCCATGTGAAATAAAGTGATCCCATTCTGGATAATAAGATGCAGCGTTGTCAAAATATTTTCTGATTATGTGCATAATTGTTCTAAATTCGCTGCTCCCTCCTCTGAAGGAATTTACACGAGTTGAAAGTCGACGAAACCGACAAGAGTCACGGTTTAAATATTTTTCAGGCTCGAACGCTGACTGTTCCCTAAAAGATTAAAACAATTAGTTTAGAATGGAGTATGGCTTTACACTGCAGCGCATACGATGAACAGAGATAAAAGTGGAAATGTTAACGCCTTAAAGGGGAAAATGATGTCAAATGTACTTTTATGAGCTTTGAACATGGTATAACAGCGCTCCCTGGACTTGATTGGTTCAGGCTCGTCTGAATAATCCTCCATTGTCCTGCATTCAGAACCTGAGTCCGAAGAAAATATCAGGTTTTCACCCACCCCCCCATCTCCACTCACTGCTCTGTAATTACTTGCATTTCTTAAAAAAAATTGAGACTCTGAGTCACACGTGTTGGATTTAGAAATATCACAGCCATTTTGTGACAGTAAAAATATGTAAATGTGAGGTTTGGTTTGGTGAAATGCCACGGAGAAGTTTAAACAGGAAGTCAACGGGCACGTTTCCATTATTCACTTGTAAATACTTCATTATGTTAGAATTTGCACATTTAAAATCGCAATATTCATCTAAAACGACTTAGTAAAAGAAACGAGTCCGCTGACTTCTGTGTTAGAAACCCGCGTTCCCAAACGGGAGCTGACGTCGCCGTAAACGTCATCGCGACAACGAGCCGTGTAGCTGTTCGGTGCCCAAGGGGAGCGGACGTCGCCGTAAACGTCATCGCGACAACGAGCCGTGTAGCTGTTGGCGCCCCCTGTGGATATCTACAGATGACACTAGCGAGTAGCAACGTGGCGTCTTGAAAATAAACGATTAAAGATTTGCTCAAACACGCTCAAACATGCACGACTCCAAATACAACTTCGAGAAACGACTACAACATGGCTACGAGCTCTGAAAAGTCGATTTCGCAGAATAGATCTGCTTTAAATATAAAAAGTCGCACTTCAAAAAAACGAACTTCCACATTGAAGTGTTTACACGCTTCGCACACGCCTGACACACGCGTCACTGTACACGGCAGCGGCTCTGGAGTGGAACACATTTACCGGTGTTCCCGTGTTGGATCCGATAATGCATTAAAAGCGTCCACCGGCGAACAAACTAAGGTCATCCCTCCGCCGTGACCCGAATAACAACGACGACTATGAAAACTAATTTATCCCGACGCCGGAGCAGCCTCCGAGCGCAGACGCAGAGAGGCCTTACATTCAACAGGGTGACAAAGCATTCTCCCAAAAACACACACTAGATAAAACACTAATCTGTTTCAATTTGGCCGGAGGGATGCTTATCGAAGAATTCAAAATAAGGTCAGACGAGAAAGCAGTCACCGAGCCGGAGATAAGACGGAGGTGAAATAAACCCCGTCACCTCCCGCAAAATGAGTTATGCTCCCAATCTGCGGAGATGGAGGTTCTGTGGCATGAAGTGTGTGAGGACAACTACATGTACAAATAAACTCTCGGCTTTAATCAGATTCACTGCAAACTTCTACTATGAATTTACCCTCTTACCCCTCTCACTGGTCATGTGACTGCGACGGAGTAAAAGTACTAAAGTTCTGTACTTGAGTAAAAGTTTTAGGTATCTGTACTTTACTTTAGTACATTTTACTGAAGGATTCTTTTTACTTTACTATATTTGAGAGCAGTATCTGTACCTTTCTACTCCACTACATTTTTGAACAGGACTGAAAAGTAAAAGTATTTTTTTATTATTGTCTGAGAGGCTGAGTTTTTTTAGCATGTTCATAATTTGAGCAAACAAAAATATACAAATAAAAACAGTCAGAAAAAATACAAACTCAGTTGTTTCTGTTGAACAAAATTCAGCACAAATCTTTATCAAAATCGCTACATTTGAAGCTTTATAAGACTCAAAATCTGCACAAAATACTTACTTTTTACTCTTTAAGTACATTAACAGGTACTTTAATGCTTTAAGTATTTTTTTTCATGTGATACTTTTAATTGAGTATTTTTTGCTCCAGTATTTGTACTTGTACTTAACAACGGAGTACTTCTTCCAGCCCCTGACAGCAAGAACTGCACCAAACACTGAACTAACCTTGATGATAAAGTCCCTCCATCATAAACTGATTCCCTCGTGAGATGTTTTGGAGAGTAAAGTTGGGCCAGATTTCAAAATGGCGCCGCTATGGCGACGGGATTAATTACATCCCAATGACAGGTTTGATTACTGATCTAATCGATAACAAAAATGTGTTCTCTTGACCTTCAGTGGAAAAGTTTCTGTAGAGCAGAGCTGGAAGAAGTACTCAGTTTTGGTACTTAAGTAAAAGTACACATACCAGAACAAAGAAATACTCAAGTAAAATAATCTACTTAAGTAAAAGTATTAAAGTACCTGTTTTAAAGGTGTACTTAAAGAGTAAAAAGTCAAAGTATTGTAAATGTAATAAAGCTTTTGATTGATTTTGTCAAAGCTTTGGGTTGAATTTTGTTCAACAGAAACAACTGAATTGATCTTTTCTCTATTTTATATTTTAGTTTACTCACATTATGAACGTGTTAAAAATAAACCCTCAGCCTTTTCAGCAGGTCTCAGACAATAATAAAACTACTTTTGGTTTTCAGTCCTGTTCAAAAATGTAGAGGAGCAGAAAGTACAAATACTGCTCTCAAATGTAGAGAAGTAAAAGTAAAAAGTATCCACTGTAAAATTTAAGTAAAGTATAGTACAGATACCTAAAAATGTTACTTTAGTACAGCAATTTACTACTTTTACTCCATTACGTTCCACCCCTGCTGCAGAGTACATTTACAACACTCTGTTTCTGTGGGATATGTTTCAGTTATGCTTTAAATAATCACAATTATCGTTTTTCCAGAACCAAACGACCCCAAGAACTGCCCCTCGACTCCCGGAGCGAAGCCGCGGAAGCCGCCATTTTGGATTCATTTCATCAGTGGCCAAACGGTGTCAAGAAAAGGACAAAAACACGATCACGGGTCTTTACGACGTGCACGGGCTCAGGGTGCAGACGCCACTCCGGGAAGCTGCCATTTTCTCCGTAAGAGAACGCACATCCATCAGCGTCCCGCTCCACCTGTCCTTAAGATGAGACGGGAGTGAGCGATGGCCCCGACTCAAGTGTCTTTTATGAACTCCGATCGCCATCATCGCCGGATCCGTTTGGAGGCTGACGGTAGCTCGCGCAACATTTCCACAGCGCGAGTCCTGCACTTTTGATCAGTCGGACAAAGGGGATTGTGGGAGTTACTGACAATAGGAAAAATGTGAAGATGTTCAAGGATAACTTACAGCCGCCGGTACTTCTTTCAGAGCACATCACGGACAAAGAGGTGCAGCGGTTTAACAAGCTGTTGTCAGGAAGTGTTGAGCGAGTGTCTGTAAAACCTCTCACCAAGTCGTCCAGAGATGAACTCCAGAACTTTTGTCCATTTACGGAATTAATTTTTTTTTTTTTTGCTATGTCTTGAGCAACTGCAGGGGCGGCGCCAGACATTTTTTGGTTGGAGGAGCTAAGTTCTTCAATGGGGGCGCTCACTTAACATGTTCATTTCGAGCCTTTTATGGATGCAAGCGCACACCCCGCCCCCTCCCATGTTTGCGTTTCTGTTTTAAATAACTTTAAATGTAGTTAGCCCCTGTGGTGTTTTAAAAAAGCTACTACGGAAAATTTTAAATGTTTGTCTCATTTTGATTTATTGATATGAAAATGGGGCAAAAATCTTCGCGGAAGCTACGGGGGGCATTGGCCATTCTCGGGGAGGCTAGTGCCCCCTCGAGCCCCCCCGCTGGCGCCGCCCCTGAGCAAGTGATATTTTTCCTTGCCTTTTCTGTTTTGGAAAAGTAAAAAGTTTTCGCGTTCAGGGTGACAGTCAGCGAGTCAAAGTAACTACACTGGAGAAATTCAGTCTATTGTCAGTGAGAATAAATGAAGTCGATCCAGAATTGAAAAAAAAGCAAATTGTCTTTTTGTTTTTGTTTTATAGCGTTTTGGACTTGCAAATTCCTCTAGTACATTTTTGAAAGGAAATGCTCAAAATATTTTTCCCCCGTGGCGACACAGTAACAGAAAGAGTATGGTGGTAGTAGTATTCTTTACCATTTGGAAGTACTTTTACTGTGTGTGTATACGTAGAGCCTTGATGGAGGGGGAGGGGCTAAGGGGAGGGGCTAACAGTGCATGTGCTCATGTGTTTGGCTGTGTGTTGTTTTTAGAATAGTATTTGAATCTCTATTTTCAGTATTTCCACCTGAGCCTTCATGCAGTGGTCGAAAGTAACAAAGTACATGTAGTAAAGTACTGTACTTAAGTAGAATTTTCAGGTATCTGTACTTGACTTAAGTACATTTTACAGTGGATACTTTTTACTTTTCCTTCACTACATTTGAGAGCAGTATCTGTACTTTCTACTCCACTACATTTTTGAACAGGACTGAAAAGTAAAAAGTACTTTTCATATGATTTGAGGGGTTATTTTTACCGTGTTCGTGGAAACATCCTGAGTAAAGTTTTCGAGTTCAAGCTTCGGCTTTGAGCAAAACAAAAACAAACACACAAAATTCATAAGAAACATGAAGAAATTGATTCATAATGTCTCATTTTAAATCAATATCACTACATTTACACTTTAACAAACGAACAACACTTTTGTGAAATACTTTTACTCTTAAGGTACATTTTTAACAGGTACTTAAATACTTTTACTTGAGTAGATTTTTCCTGTGATACTTTTTACCTCTGTAACTGTACTTTTTCTTAAGTAACAAAATTGAGCACTTGCGTTCATGCTATAACCTGGCACCAGCATCTCTCTAATCACACACTGAAAACCTTTACCATTTGGAAGTACTTTTACTCGAGTACTCATTTTATATCATTCGTCTTCAGGTTAGATGTAAATTTAACTGGCATTTCCTCACATTTCCTTTATTTGGGCGTTTATTTTTGCTGTGTCTCGTTTCTCAGACGGCAGTTGGCAGAATATAGGCTTTATAACTGCAATTATGCCACTGCAGTTTTATGTGTAGAATCTAATTAGGCGGCTTTCATTTTTGTTATTTGGAGAAGTGAAAAAGCACGAGCCGATCTGTGAGATACCGGACCAAAAAAAGATTTTAGCTGCGGTTTGTTGCGCGCCGTAAACGAGACAATAGTAAAGTAACACGGCCGTATGAATATGTGCTTAATCCGGCGCCGTCGTGATGGGCGGGTGATCGCTCGTCGTTAAGGCCCGTGCAGAGGCGGTCGCTCGTCGTTAAGGCCCGTGCAGAGGCGGTCGCTCGTCGTTAAGGCCCGTGCAGAGGCGGTCGCTCGTCGTTAAGGCCCGTGCACAGGGTGTGCCCGGTGCGCTCTGGTGTCTGTGCGGCATTATCCAGGACGCCCTGTCACCGTCGCACACAGGTTCAATGGATGCGGAGAGCGGGCTTCACACCTACGCCGTCGGCTGTCATGGCCGCCAAAAACGGCGCCCCCCCTGG
>KN483024.1:3649-15232 GCA_000787095.1 Periophthalmodon schlosseri | reverse complement strand
TGTTTTTTTCTTTATTTTTACTACTTTCTACATTTTATATACATATGGAAGACATCAAGTATATGAAGTAAGATACATGGAATGATGTAGTAAAGAAAAAATATTGCACTACTAAATTATATTATATAATATAAAGCAAAGGATGGAAATATTTTTTGACAAAGCAAAGGATGGGTATTTAGTTATTACATTTATTTAAGTTATTACACTTTTTTTCTTTAGTACATAATTCCATATATCTTACTTCATATATTTGATGTTTTTTTGTGTATCTAAAATGTGGAAAGTAGTCAAAATAAAGAAAAAAAAACACTGAAAGAGAGGGTGTGTCCAGACTTCTGACTGGTAGTGTACTTCAGTCAAGGCGTCAAGCCATGTGTAGTCAAGGTGGTTTAAGTGTCTTGCCAAACGACACAAATGATCTACTGCTGCCAATGCAACACATTTGACTCCAATTTTGTTAAGAAATGCATTTAAAATATTGACTCTTTGCATGAGCCCCATTTTACACAAAACGGACTCTTGTAGCTTTAAACTATGAGCTATAATGTTGTTACCTCTTTAAAAACAGACCTGGAGTTGTGTTTTGTTTTATTCACACATGTTTAAGTCATCCTAGTTTATTAATCTGTGACATCACAAGGTGGAACCGAGCATGTTGAGCTTTGGATATGTAGACAAAGCAGTAGTTTTCAACAGCTACCTTTTACCTTTTGTTCAATAGAGATTCTAGTGAAGGTGTATGGAGTTTAAAAACACAGTGGAGCACTTCCTGTATTACCACATGACATCACAAGGTGGAGCGTTTCCCGTTCGAGAGAAGAACTCAGCCTAAATCTGCAGGGTTTGTGTGTTAAACATGTGAGAATGAATCAAAACAACCCCGGCTGTTTTTGACGAGAAAACGACATTATAACATCGATCAAAAAAAACGGCGTAACGTGGGCACTTTAAGATGTACGAGCTCGTCAAGTACATGGTCACTCTACACACCCCTGGACGCTCGCTCGATTTCAATACAAGCCACTGCCGCACGTCAAACTCGCAAGAATCTGACACAGAAATGGGCATCGATGTGCAGGAGGGGCTCTCACAAACATTTTGCTGGAAGTGGCATATTTTTGTCTGTGTGTTGTCTCTGCGTTTAGGACCATTGTCATCACATTTGAGCTCAAAAACATGCAGAGTTTTCACATAGCGGCTGTGTAGGATGATAAGAGACCGGCTACACGGCCTGTTTGCGGCTGATAACTGGCACTCGGCACAAATCAAAAAACACCTTGGGGTGACTCCGATCATTTGTACAGCCCAACGTCACAGAAACTCAGAGGAGGAAGTATCAAGCCTCAGTGCCCTCAAATGGAAACGCCGCGTTGTAGAATCATATCTTCAAGTGAAATGCTTATGCCGTGATTTAGAGGCATTAGCGGAAAATCAGCGTTAAATGTGCAGCGTATCGGCCGTAGAAAACGGCCCCAGACCCGCCCCCGGAGCCCACAATCTCTATTCTTTTGTTTATTAGGTGAAATGTGGTGGGTCGACTTAATGTGGCCAAACAAACAGTGCATCAGTCAGTGGTTCATTTGTGTTGAACACCACACAGAGACAATGGCACTGGCCTCTCCATAGACTGTTAATGGCTGGGCTTGGCAGCTTCTTACTTGCGGGAGCTTGGGCCCCACTGTTTGCTTTAGGCACTAGTAATTCACCAGGCTGAGCAGGCTCTCTGCATCTGTGCAGGCTTTACACAAAATGGCAGGCTGTTACCAAGAACAGGCAGACAACAAAAAGTGCAAATGCTTTTAAAGCAACTTAGTAAAATGAGGTTTTCCATGAATAAAACAAGAATTGCATTGTGTGGTGTGTGTGTACCAACTTTCTTTTCTGCTTTGATAAGTGGGATAGCTACGGTATTGTAATAGAGAAAAAGGATGAGCTAAAAGAAAAAGGTAAGTGCCAGACGTTGTGCAGTAAAACGAGTTGGGCCCTTCTGTATTGGACCTGTCTCTGTGTTTCTACATAAGTGAGATAAATCCTGGATCGATGAGGACAGGTAAATGAAGATTTGTGCAGAAACGTGGAAGTCGCAGCAGCACAAACATTATTCAACAATGACATTCACACAACATCCTGACTCGGCACAAAACTTCATTATTTAATCACCACTTGAGTGAAAATGGCGGCGCACTTCCATATGCAGAGCATGGAGCAGAACTGGAAATTAGAAAAGAAGCTAAATCGCATATGGCTTTGCAATGAATCAGCGCCGTGACTTCCATAAAGTGAACAGTAATGGGAAAACGGCAATGTCATTTTGAACAGGCAAGTCAGAACTCTCCGATGCATTAAAAAGATTGGATTTCTTTATTAACTCATAGGGCTCGGAAACCACCAACCCTGTCACGCGCTGGTGCAAGAAGACTGGGACTCCAACCAAAGACCTACTGGTTTAGAGGTGTCTGTTTGTGCATTTTACATACATAGGGAAGACATCAAATATATGAAGTAAGATATATGGAATTATGTAGCAAAAATGTTAAATGACTCTACTAAATCTGGTAAGTGGCAATCAGCACATTAAAAAGACTTTAGACAGACAGAAGACTGGGACTTAAACCAAAGATCTACTGGTTTAGAGGTTACTGCTGCTATTCACCGCGCCACAAACACATAAGAGCCCCTTAGACTAGAACTCCTATCCCGCATCAGCCGTCAGCCATACAGATAAACACAGTATAATTTGGTTCTTATCTTAAACCTCTGAGATACTTGACAGCTCAGAAACATCACAGGCAACTTACATGACATGGTATTCCCACCTTTGTTCTTATTCCCAACGTGTTTCCATAGCGTTCCGTAATTAGGTGCAAACCGGGGATCCATCGCGCAGCTTCCTACCACATACTGTGAAGATATTGTAAATCAGAAGAATCCATTTTCCACCAAGCTCTTTTGGTACCTGGGTTTTACAGTCACTTTCTCAATTCCAATTAGACTGTCATATCAGAAATAATGGAGATGAATAATCTTCCAAGGCCTTTACCTAATGAGTGATGGGTATTTCTGGGAAAAAAAAAGGGTTCTTATGCCTCAAATTAAGTCATTAAAAGAGCCGTTATAGAGATATGTGCTAATATGTCTCAGTCAGGCGCTGGCCTACATTCACTCTCAAATTGGACACCCAGTTGGTCATTAGCAGTCGCATGGCACAAATACCTCCTTATATCCACAATACCGGCCAGCGCATGTCAGCCCGTCCTTAAGATAACGCCAACTAATTAAAAACGATGTGAATTAGACTGTGGTGGAGGACGGCATAGCTCAGCGCTAGTAGTAGTAGCATCTGTATCCATCACTAAGGTTGGGCCCCTCGCGATACCGTCACGATACCGTCACGATACCGTCACGATACCGTCACGATACCGTCACGATACCGTCACGATGCCACATTCTGAAGTTCGATATTTCGCTGAAGAAAATAAACCATAAACGATAATACTGAACGAATTTACGCGATGCCACATTCTGAAGTTCGATATTTCGCTGAAGAAAATAAACCATAAACGATAATACTGAAACGAATTTACGCCACTGACGCGATAACCCTAAAGTAGAATTATCTCCAAAAAACTATTCTTAATGTAAAAAAAACACAAACAGCTATAAATAAACAGCAGAATGCAACACTTTGGTAGTTAGTTTGTGTCTATAATGAGTCATAGAAGTGATTTATTCAACCCTCCACGGCTCAAACCTAATTGTAGAACAGGAAAATAACAAAAAAAATTCCCCATTAGCACTAAGAAAAAGTCCCCACGATAAAGACTGACCCCCAAAACTGATTGTTCCATCAAACATATATTGAACTACAAGTCAATATAGTGTTTATCAAACTAAGGTCACTGTTTGGAGAATCTTCTGCATCATCAGGGCCACAGAAACAACAGAAGTACTGCAATAAACTGTAGTAATCCTGGTGACTGTGACATTAAAAGCAGTATTTACTTCTACCACAAACAACGTTTTAAGTAAATTATATTGTTATAGCAGCAATAGTAACCAATTGCCCAAGAGTTATACGTTTTATACAATAGGCACTTTTCACGAAGCTGCTTGGCTCGTTCTGGTTCCCCCAAAAACTGCAGAGCTGCACTTCCCGCTCCAGTCATTGTGTATTGGAAATTAGCCGAGTCGTGCTCAAATAAATCTATATTCAAATACGAGGCAGTGGACGGCAAGTTACGGATGGATAATCACAGACGACAGGTCAAGACTTTTACTACGATGTAAATACTTCACCGGAGGAAGCTTCTGTGTTTAGAAAAATAGGAATTTGTGTCTTGAAGCTAATGCTAATGCTAACTGAAATTAAAATGAATCGGTGATGTTAAAATAGCGCTACAATCTGAATAAAAAAACAATGGACTTGTCATTAGATGTATTTTCCTAAAGTTGTTTTGTTTTCTACTGTGAGATTTAGATTAGCTTAGCATTAGCATTAGCTTTGAGACACAAATATCTACTTTTATAAACAAGTTTCCTCCGGTTAAGTGTGAACATCATCGTAAAGGTCTCAACACGTCTGTGATCATCCCTCTGTGACCTGCCGCCCTCTGTCTGATATTTAAATAATGATTTATTTTAGACTCTGCTAAATCCTCACAGAGAATGAGCGGCTCCGCACTGGAACTGCCCAGTCGTGTGAAAAGGACTTATTACGTGTCTTTGTCAGTATCTCATTTAACTTCTCAGTATCGTGTGTTGTGTAAAATGGAAGTATTTGAGTATCAAACAGAGTAGCTTTCATAAAAAACTGTTTGACACAACATGATCTGCAGCACATCTTCCACCGCCCACACAGCGTCTCTGCTAATGTCAGTGTATCTGCACTAAGTGACTGCTGCCGCGGACTTAACCTGTACAACAATAATAATAATAATGAGGAAATGAACAGATGTGTTGGAAGCTCTTTTATAAGCTCGTCGTAAATATTAACACTGGGGACGTGTTAATTATGTCCTTATCACGTGACCGTATAAGTCTAAGGACTGGATCACCGGAACTGAGACGGGAAAAAGGGCTTTTGGCTGTTTTTGCTTCACAAAAATGGAATATATTTCAAGGACAAGAAGAACTGGATACTTTGGTGCCACAAACACAATATAATAATCTGGTAACAAACATTTATACTCACACCTGCTCCTGTTTTTAATGTTTTAAATGAGCTTATGTACTTGCTTGTTTTGTTTGTTTCTGTTTGCATTGTTCTGTACTTTAACAGGGAGCTCATGAAAAGTCTGAGTGCTCCGACTGGGCTCTCCCTGTAGAAATAAAGAGAAATAAAATAAATGTATCAGACGGTGCCTTTTGTTGTTACAAAAGCCATTATGTAGAAAAGTTATTAGGATTCTGATGTCACTGTGACACATTTATGTGTAACCTCCAGAGCTTGGCTTCCTAATAACTGTTGTGTTCCACAGGATTAGAGTCAAAATGCCCTGTGCACACTGGAGCATAGCTGTTTGCCAAATCTTACTAAACAAGTCCAATATGTAGTGTAACTGTAGCCAAATGACTCACTCCACAATAGTGAATTTTAAAATAACAAGACGAGTCAAGTTGTCTGACAGTCACTGCCAGAAATGAAGATTTATGTTTCTGTGAACATTGAGATATGAAATATTTTTTTCTTATTCAAAATGATGCAAATCTGTGCTGGATGTACACCCACTTGTAACTAGTTTTTGACACTTGACAGACTCAGCAGACAGCGGTAGCAGTAGTAGTACTATTAAAATACTACCGAACAGTATAGAGTGTGTTTTTGCTGCACATTGTTGTGTTTAGAACAGCAGAAACCTTTGCACCGTCACTATACAAAGTCGAGGCGCAACAACAAGACCTCTGTTGTTCTGGATGTTGATCGGTTTTACAAAAATGAAATAACTGCACCCGACAGTCACGGCTCTGTTTTGCAAGTCCATTCATAACACTTCCTTTGTATGAAAAGAAATCACATTTTGGTTGACAAGAATATTGTTTTGAGGAATGCATTTGGAAGTGTGATTATAGTGAAACAAGTGACACAAACTACGCCACTGTATCAACACTAAATTATTAATAGGAGCAGCTATAAGCCCACAGTCGCGGTCGCTCCCATCACGCCGCAGCCTGGCCGGCCCTCGCTTTGCTCCTGGTGCCGTGTTGACTCAGAGTATTTGCTCGCCTAAGGCTTCGGCTCTGGACACATTCACATAATTAGGAAAGGTCACTGTGCCTTCTGTCTTGTCAACAAATTCACTTCAAGATGACAAATATTCTGGGCCGGTCTGCGCCGAGCCTCCCTCTGCTACTGTCGCCTGTTGGGTGCCAGCAGCGCCTGTCTAGGTAGCCCTGGGTCATTTCTAATTATGACTTTTGCCCGTTCTGCTAAAAAGAACAAACAACGAGATGTGATTTTTTAATTTAAACTATTTTTATTTAAGGTTGAACTAATCATAATAACCTCACAAACAGGTTAATAATACTTTGCATATTGTGACATTTTAACAAAAACAGCCAACTCGGATAACCTTCAAAGTTTCTTCCTATCCCACCCGCCGCATGAAGCGCAAGCGGCTTTCACGTCGCTCCCTGGTGGCCTCACCGAGGAACTATTAATCTACGACGCTCCATACTGCATTCAGATGGGCCGTCCCCCGACGTCGCCGCCTCCTCCTCGCCCGGAGTAAAGGCCAGCAGTGCGCCCCGAGGATCCGAGACTCTCTCTTAATACGAGCCGCTCAAGACACCTCGGGGCATCCGGGCACTTCCACTAACGCTGACTGATGGCCAATTAACCATTAGCCAAGTATTGACCAGCAGCATCTCCTTACACTGCGCCCGTTTAGAATGATGATGAAATTTGACTTTACATTTTAATCAATGCGAGCGCCGACTGGTGCATACTGTTGTCGTGTCCACGGGCAAGACTCTTGACAGCGTACGAGGTGATGGTCGGAGGGGCAGATGGCGCAGATTGGTGGCCCTGCTTTATCAGTTTACTATAAAACAGCACAGACACGTGGCCAGGTGCGGAGTTCTGCGGTGAAGCCTTCGAGATGCTCGTCATGCTTGTAAACCACGATACAAATGTCAGCCGTTGTCATTATAGTTTTTTACAAACTCAATCTGCTTTATGAGCTCTAACCCCATTTGTCCAAATTAAACACAGCTCAAAAGTATGTTTCCACAGGCCTGACTTTGATCCGTTCACCTTCACATGTCCAGTGTTGTGTGCTCGGAGTAATCTTCTCCCATCGAGAGAACACAGCTGCATTAGAGGTTCAAGGTCAGCCCTGTATGTGCGCTCTCTCTCCCAGCACCGAGGGAGGGAGGGAGCGAGGGAGCGAGGGAGAGCAAGAGAGAGGGCCCAGGGACAAGAACATTCGATTAGAGCCTCCAGAAAAACACCAAGACTCGACCCAACAAGTGTGTTGTTACTTCTCCTCGCTGGGCCTTCAAACGTATGATGATGTATTTCTTCAATCGTGCGCAATTCTGAGGCCAATCCAGCAGCAAGACAGTGGTGCTCAAGCCTCGGCCGAGAAAACAGCATCAGGACCATCAGGTTTGTCTGACAGGAGCCCATCTCAAGTCAATATGTGATAGATTTACTTATATTACAGCAGTAGAAGTAAAACATAAGCAGCACAAACTACGCTGACAGGAGCAGTAGTTGTAAACACAGGTAGAATTGTGTTTAATTCAAAAACTAAGGTTCACAGAACAAGTCAGTATGTTATTTCACACAAGATGGCCATTGTTGTATAAAAAGGCATCTTGAGTAAGAGTAAAAAGGTTGTTCAAAGCTCTTCAAAAAGACCAAGAACTCATCTCCGCCGTGCGGTGACCTCTCCGCAGCGGCCTTGAAAATAAAGTGGTGTTTGTGGTCAGCAGCAACAGAAACACAGCCTTAGATTGAGGCCAATCTGCAAAGTGCTGATCCTCGACGAGGTACCCTGTGAATTACGCTCCCGTTTTCCATTGAGGTAATCTCATCCCATATTACAGGTCAAAGGTCACTTTTATGCTACCTCGATAGAGCGGCGCACAGGTTATACACTGCAGGCTGTTTCTACCGGGAAACAGCCCAGCTTCAGCTGCTAAGCACTCGCACAGAGGCCTGAAACACAGAAATGGGGTAATTGAAACAAAAGGGCAGAGTTTGACAGAGATATAGTGCCTTTTGCAGGGCGTTGCACGGACTGCAGAAAATAACAAAAACGCCCACAGCCTCACCCAGTGTCCTCTCCCCTCTTTACCAAGCCGCCATTTGCAAACGATAAGGGACATAGTGAGAGATAAGGCGTCTGGACATTTGTAATCAAACGGAGCATGTGGCACCGTTGTTTAACACCGACCTGTGGAGGCGTGTAGTTTCTGACTTTACGCAACTTAAGCTGAACCATTAGCTCAGCGCTCATTAATCAAACACAAAATGTATTCTGCCGCTGTTCCTTGAATTAAATAACAATCGTTGCTGTGCCAAGCACTGACATTTTGAAAAGAAACACACTTGTGTAACCAGACTTCATCAAACATTTTCATGTGAGTCCAACAGCGGGTTTGGCTAAACATGAGATTTTGTTACGTCATTTACAGAGCTCGTATTCATTATTACTGCTGTGACGTTGTGTTTTGATCTCAGATCATCAGATCAGTATTTGTGCATAAAGAGGCTAATGTGTGTAATTTACTGACACATTTACAACACTAAATACTTCTGCTTTTCCGCCTCACTGTTGTGTGGGCGTCGCAAGAATTCATATAGAACAAACTCTGAAGAGACACAGACGACCAGCTCCTGAGTATCAACCAAAGCAAATGTGATCGGAAAATCAAAAAGTGAAATACTGATCAGCTCATTTCTCTGCCGTTAACTCCGTCTCACAGGCTTCACTCGTTGTACAAGACGAAACAAAAACAAGATTTACAATGTTTTGACGAGGGACATCTGGCACGGCAGCCATTTATTACGACTGTACCAATAAAAGCAAATCTAGAAATGAGAATATTACGCAATAGATTTGAGCTTGTTGTCACTTAATGGTTCTCTACTTGCATCATCACGGGCTTTACACCCCGTGGAAATTGCTCTAAGGTTGACAGCGCACACAAGTAGGAAAAATGCCTGATACCAAATCCCCTGCTCCCTCCTATGAAGACAAGACAACAATTGCTTGGCAACGCTCTCAATGGGCACAAAGAAAAACAAACGACATATCCAGGATTTTTCAGACGGTTGGTTTACTTTACTGTGTGTTTGGATGGTCTTTTAGGGGGAATTAACTGGGGACAGGTGACACACGGCTTAATGTTTAAAGAAAAAGCATAAAACTATGGGAAAAGGGTGTGTCTGTTTTTTTATATAAAGCCGAGAAGAAGAACGTAAACATCCCAGACAACGCTTTAGGACTGCAGAGTATCAGGAAAACTGCTATGACCAAATGAGTTACATTCACCTGGGGCATAAATATATAAGATTTAAAGCAACAAAAACTACTTCTGAATATAACTGAACAGAACAAAGAACAAAATTCACTGCTATTTCATCATTTATTATCATTTCAAAAGCCAAATCAGAGAATCAAGACGCTACACAAATCGGGTTGGGTTTGGCTGGGATTGGCTTAGAAAGGTTCCAGTCGAGCTCCTCGTATCTAATACTGTAAAGTGCTTGGATCTGGCCCCATAACACACAGCTACATCTGACTACGCACATCTGTTATCAACTTTAAAATAAAAAAAACGATTTAAAACATTCCCATTCTAAAACCGAAAGCTCAAATCACGACTGACAAGCCACACTGAATTATGTTTTTCTGTTAAAAAAAAAACAAAAAAACGACACGTGGGCTTTGGGCGGAGACAAGTGTGGAGTCAGCGTTTTGTCCTGTTGCTAAGTGGAGATGGACTGATCCCATCTGAGCCTGTCCGAGCCCAGATGTTACAAAGGAGCCGCCACCAAATTACCTCCCCATCCATTTCTGTAGCTGTCCTATAAAAGCGGCCCGTGCGCCGTGTTGGGAGCTCAGAACCATGATTGTACTGACCTATAACACATGATGGAGTATGTGCCGCGCTAGAACAAGGACGAGGGGCTGCCTAAGAGTGACCCGCGAGAAACAACACTATATATGCGCCTACCTGCCTTTACGTGGACCACGGAAACTACAATACAGTGTTATGATTACGAAGGAACTGTACGGGGCCATTTTAGACGATATATAACTGGTCATTTGTCATTTTTAATCATGGTTTTCACGGTTAAACTTCAGTCAGGTACAAGTCAAAACCATCTTGGATTTTTTTTTTTTTTTTTTTTAAGGATCTATGACAGTGTAGGAACTGAAAATATTAAAAAAAAGGTCAAAGTATTTTGAATAAACATTACTGTCGTGTGGAATATCCTCAAACACTGCAGCTGATGTGTTGTTTTGGTTGCGTCCCTGTCAGTTTTAGTCATATCCCGTCTAGTATAACCCTAACCTTGTCCAAACAGCATAAACCCTGGTACTGCTTTCACAAACAGCCAGAGTATATTGACAAAATCGTGCATCTATCCAAAAGCGTTTTCTTACGCAGCACTTTGAGGGTCAGCGGCATTCGCACCTGGCAGCGTCCAGCGGTCCATCAGAGAGAGAACAAATAGAACGTACAAACACTATCGCACGTGTGGGAATTGGGAGGTTTAAAATTGACCTAAAGCTGCGTTTGTCCTGTCTGTGGGAGGAAACCAGAGCACCCAGGGGAGCGCGATTCAACAACGGATGAACATACAAGCCCCCAAACATGGAGTAATTGCTTGTTTTGGGGCCATAGCAACCGAATAAAACCCGAAGAAAAACATTTAGCTCACAGATGATAGCAGTGACTTGTGAATACCACCGCACGCATCTTAAAGTTGATATAAGACTTCCCCGGAGCAGCTCTGTTTATTTAATCCTAATGTATTCATAATTATCTGCTAATTGATGCCAGAGTAAAGCCTTTTTAATTCATCATCTCTGCGTCCCGAAGCAAGAGACACAATTATAACCGTGTTTGTGTTCTTGTCCACAGTGAGGTTAACAGTTCGGAAACAAGAACGGAGCAAATGGCGTGTGAGGGACAGCTGTGTGGCAAAAGGCTGTGAGAATCCATATTATTTAGGCTATTTCACGTCAAGAGAGAACATGAGGTAAAGAATTCACTATCTGTCCAGAAGCATAAAAGAACAAAACACTGAAGAGACTGAAGAGACTGAAGACTGCAACTTGGGAGAACGAAATCAACCAAATAATTCAATACAACATAATTTATTTCTTGTCTTTAAAAAAAAATCATAAATATTAGCCCTAGCCTGTTACAGCGACTGCGCACGTTGGCGTTTGGCTGTGGTAGTAGTTCCCTCAGACTTATAGTAGGTCTTTGTCTGATAGCTTCGTGAATGAAATGCCTTTTGTTTTATCTGTGCGCCTGTGCACGTGCGGCAGCGTCTAAACCAAGAGCCCCATAATAAAATGCACCTCATCAGCGTGAGTAGGTCGTCTCCTGACTCCG
>KN483023.1:33339-52219 GCA_000787095.1 Periophthalmodon schlosseri | reverse complement strand
TTTCTGTCTGTATATAAAATGTAGAAATTGTGGGAAAAATAGGACAAAAAACATGTGTTTGGACAAAAGGTGTGTCCAACCTCTAGTTGGACGCCTCTACTTGGACGCCTATAGTTGGACGCCTATAGTTGGACGCCGATGTTCATCATGGACGCCGTGGACGCATGTTGGGGAAAAATACTTGACGTGCGTGCAGGGCGTCCGCTGCGACCTGCATATGCCTTTGGATGTTTTGTTTGTCTCTTTATGAACGATGCAGACCAGGTTGAGAGAGCGGCTCGGCGGCGGCGTGTCTGGGTCCATGACTAGCCTAGGCTAGTCAGTGCGCCAAGCATAATTAAGCTGCCACTAGTTTGTAGCTGATGTCTTTCTCCTTCTTCCAAATAATGACGTTGCTACGTCATTGGAGCGTAGTCTTTGATTGGTTGACGCGGCGCGTCAAACGCCAAAAGTTCAGCATTTTCAGCTCTGGCGTTTGATGCTTTGGATAAGCAAGAGGGCGTCAACGCTCAAGACGTGCTGCGTCAAGCCAGATTCACGCTGTGCTGACACTTGAAAGTGCGCCGCACAAACACAGGATGGTCTAGACGCTCGTCCACCATAGAATCTGCAGCTAAACTTGACGCCTGGTCTGAACGCAGCATAATACTTGTCAGGTCTATATGTTAGGTACACAGAACAGATAAAATGACGATATCTGTTGACAAGCTGTGTTTAATATCTAACATAAGACAATTCAGACAATTCTTCTGTGATTATGTGCAATATGGTTTTGAAGAACTGCAAGAGTTAGCAGTTCTTCAAAAAAAAAGAAGAAAAAAAAATCTAGTGGGAACAATTTTAACATTTTCAAGTTCAGACAATAGAGAAGCACCTCCCGTCTAAACCAACAAACGGCTGATGTAACCAAGATCACAGGGAATACCTTATGACATATCCATCAGAGCACCACCCACTCTCTCCTCCGCCCTCCCCATCGGAAAAGCACTGGTTTGGAATAATGTTTGGAATTGGTTTCTCCATGCTCTCATTACAAGATAAAACCATGACTTGGGAGCTATATGGGGCCTCTAACTCAATTACAGGGAAATCTATTTGGACACAATGGCACCAATAAGCCAGTGCCTTCCGTCAACAATTTGGTTAACATGGATTTGAGCAGCGCTTCAGAGCCGAGGTCAGGAGTCGTTTAGCTGGATAACAGTGAGGCTAATGCAGTTCCACGGTCGTTTCTCATATAATGATTACATTTAGAGCTCACAGGGTTATTTAAAGCATATTCCAGCGCTTTGTTTAGGTTTTATAGACACTTTGCTAAAGGTATTCAAACAAGGCTAAAGCTAACGCGCTAAGGCTCTTGGGCACACGAAGACATAACTATGGCACTATTATATTCAGTGTTGGGAAGTAACTGAATACATGTACCAAAAATCCGTATTTAGAGGTGGTGATATATTTGGTGATATTCATTCATTAGCTGTTAACTTGAAAAATACTGCTTCGTGACATCACAAGGTGGAATGAAGCGTTTTGAGCTTTGGAGATGTAGACAGACTAATAATAAAAGGTTACTCAAACATGTGTGAATGAAACAAAACACAACTCCAGGTGTGTTTTTGAACATTATAACATGGTTTAAAGCTCACAAGAATCCATTTTGTGTATTATAGGACCTTTAATATTTAGAACTGTACTACTACTACTATACCTGCTTTGTTATTAAAAACTCTTCAGATTGTAATTTGAGAGCTGATTTGTATCAATTAAGTTTGTCTACAGAAGAAAAAAAAAAAAAAAAATCTACCCAGGAAAAAAAAGCCTTGCTGCTGCTACTCAACAGGTGCCATGACAACCGAACATTGTAAGCAAAGCCAGTATTCGTCCTTGACTTTATCCCTGAACACAAAAGCACTTGTCACCCTCCTAATCTCCAGCTGCTTTCCTTCATTGTGTCTGCTCTGCGTCTCTCCGTCTCAGATCCTTATCAGGGCACTGGGCTTTGGCACCATTACTCAAAATGAATAACTCACCAGCGTGTTTATCATGGCCACGTTAGCAAGCGCCTGCCAGACTTTGTCACGTCCTCTGCTTGTGAGCGTGACAGAGGCGACAATATCGGAGGACAACTGGAACAACAAGTGTGGGAAAAATGTTGATATGAAAATAAAAACACGGGAAATGGATTTGTGATGTGTAAACAGGATTTTCTGTTAAAACAAGAACCTCTGATGAAATCTACAGTGAGCTGTTTTGAAGACTTTGAGGCCTAAAGACCCAGTAGGGCCTGTGTGTGTGGAGTTTGCATGTTCTGCCTGTGTCGGGGTGGGTTTCCTCCAGGCCCTCCCATCAACCCAAAACATGCACAATAGGTACAATCCTCCAACTGACCAAGGCTAACTCAAGATCATGGAGATGCATCCCTGGGCTCAATTTTAAAGAAGACAAAGAAGACAGAAGTGCTTGTGTCTGCTCTATAGTTATAACCTATGACACCTGTGGATCATTATGTTATAATTTGTACATTTTAAATCACAATATTCATCTAAAACGACTTAATAACAGAAACAAGTCTGCTGACTTCTGCATTAGAAAATTGTGGTGCCCAATGGGAGCTGATGTCGCAGTAAATGTCATCACAACAAAGAGCTGCACATCACATTAGCGAGTAGCAAATTTTTTCTCATTTGTACCAAAATGACTATGCCACGCTGTGTATCATTAATTAAGAAAATAAAATTGAAGAACAAAATAAGTACAGTACAGTGGGCATGAAAACGTGAATTGATCAGCAAAATGCCGTCTTGAAAATAAGGAATTAAAGATTGCTCAAACACGCAAGAATCACTCCAAAAACAACTTCAGAGGGTAAATAAGAAGGAAACAACTATAACATAGTTAAAAGCTCTGAAAAGTTTATTTTGCAGAATAGGTCTGATTTAACAACCTACTTCACTAGGCCTGTGACAATTAGTACTATATATCAACAGAAAAATAACTTTCAGGGATCAATATTTATTTTGTACTAGTGAGGAACTAGTTTTATCAGTACTACAGTAAGATTTGAGCATGAAATCACATTCGTATTAGGCAATGTGGGTGAAGTGTCTTGCCTAAGGACACAACAACAGTTTTTTTTACCCTCACCGCGGCACCTGGCATTCCCAGAGTTCTCCCATCCAAGTACTAACCAGGCCCGGCCTTGCTTAGCTTCTGAGATCTACCGAGATCAACCTTAGACAAGCCGGTAAGGCAAACACTCCATAAGAGAATGTACCAACAGAGTCATGAGAGCAGCTCAGGACCCCAATCTGCTGTGCATCTCCATCTCAAAGCCAATAACCGCTCCTTTGAAGATAGATAGAAAAGAAATGGTTTGAGAGGGGAGTTAAAGAGTGTCTTAGACATAATTGGGGTCTCAGACATATTTTTTTTCTCAATATGTATAACTCCATCCTCTGACCTAAATCAGAACAAAGAAATCAAAGCCAGAATGCTAATACATATGAGAGCACCCATTGGGGGCCTGAATGATTATGCTAAATATGACTCAGTTCACAACAAACAGAAACCGTAAACAAATAGGTGTTAGTTTCAGTGCAGTTAGCTCCTCCCTTCAGACAGATATAAGGCAGTGTCCACCAGAAATCTGACCAGAACTGAAGAAGCAGCAAAACATCATCACTCTAAAACTTGAGTTGAATTGAGTTGAATTTTTCTACACAGACAAGCTGATATGGCCACTTTTTTCTTTTTTTTTAAACAATATTGTACATTTAGAATATTTTTGAGATAATACTGCCTTAAGGTCGGAATCATTTAGTTTGAATAGTATCTTTTTAAATACATCTCACTTCAAAATGTGCGATTGTGACAGGCCTGTTCTTTACTTATATTTGTCCAATGTGTCCATATTAGAGAGAGCACTGTGAGAGCCTAATCACTCCCTCGCTGGATTCCTACACCTTCTCCTCTGGCAACATTTGACAAAAGACCAGCCTTGGCTCTCCAGTCCTCTAAGCGCGACTATAATGTGTGCTGACGGCCAATCTGCTCCAACCAGCCAGGCCTGAGTAAATAAAGAGGAACCTGGCTTTTACATTTAAACACTGCTACAGAACAGAGCACAGGCAGAGCAGGCGTTCCCCGATGGAGTAGTGGAGGAAGTGAAGCGATAGTTCTTAAGGGTATAGTCTGGAAAAAGTTACATCCGTGTGGTGAATGTGTTAAAAGGAGCAGAAAAATGAACCGTGAGGAGGAGAGGAAGGGACCCTCAGCACCTTAAAATGGATAGACAGGTGCTGGAGGAATGAGAAGTTTGCGGCAATCGCTGGCTGCATGTAAATTAAAAATCTGATTATAATTCCACTTCTAGAGTTTTCTCAAATATTAAAATGAAAAGCAAATTCTGATGTGGGTAATCTGCAGTGTTGGAAGCATACATTGTATATATAAATGGACATAGCTAACCTGCTAGCCGCCACGTTCCAAATAGGAATTGAGCGTGGGTTTTACTTAAGTACATTTTACAGATACATTTTACTTTTACTTCACTCCATTTGAGAGCAGGTACCTGTACTTTCTACTCCACTACATTTTTGAACGGGACTGAAAAGTAAAAAGGAGTAACCCGCAGAGGTGCAGGCCAATTAATGAAAGAATATTGCGAATGCTGTTTTGAAATGTGTGCAACATTTGAAAACCGGGTATATACATTTAATGCCGTGCAGTGGAACATTCCTGGTGATGAAATAACATCTCCATGGAGACAAGCAGGTGGTATGCTTCATCAGAAAAGCTACACAGTGCGGCTTTAAAAATGTTTTGCCATCTTTCTACTGGATTGCTGGCATTGAGATACTCTAAAATAAATAAATAAATAAAAATTGTGAAATGAATTTTCGTCAGTATTGCCCAAACCCAGTAGACCCAATACAAACTGTAAGAAGTTGTGTCCATAGGCAAGACACCATTTTTACTCGAGTTATAGTGGCAAAGGTGTATGAAGGCGTTTGTGTAGTCATGCTCGAATCCCGCTCTCGACATAAACGTCGTTGGTTGAGCGGTGAGATCCACTGACCCACAGGTTGGCGGTGCGATTCCAACTCCCGCAGATGAATGCTGTCGTTGCGTTCTTGGGCAAGACACTTAGCCCGTCTCGTCCTCAGTGTCTGTGTACACATTTAGCATAACTTGTGTATATTCATTTATCCTTAGATGAGAGGAAAAAGTTTGTGTTTTATGTTTTAATCAGGCTCGCTGTACATACCGTGCACTAGTATAGGTATTAGGACATCATTAGCCTAGCACTTTCATTTTATATGCGTTTTGAGATAATAAAAGATGATTATTAAAATTCCAATAGCTTGCTGTTTCTTTAAAACTCTACTGGGTCCTTTCATTTAGAAAAAGTTTAAATTATTCATTAGTTTAAAACACTGGGGGTTAACGAGCTAAGTCTTTTTTTTATTCCGTAAGTCATTTACTAGATACCTTCATCAGCCCCATGTCCTGTAAATGTTTTAATACCCTGATTTGGCTGCACTAGGGTGGGTGTTTCTGTCAGCTATTTTAAACAGAAAAAGAAGAGTGGCACAGTGGTTAAGTTTCCTGGCACTCAGCAAGAAGGTTGTGGGTTTTCAGACCCACATTTGATTGACTACAAGGACAACACTCTAAAGAAGACATGTTAGGCCTTTGTCTGCTTTTTAGATATTATTATGACACATGTGGATTTTAACATTTTGGGGAGAATAAATTAAATGCAGATCAGTGGGTGTGAACGGGGAGTATAGGAGAATTTTTAGAACGACGGTGTCTTGGGTGGAGGATCACAAAGCGTACACAAACAAGCATTATTCACTCAAAATACAACTCTGAGTGGGATAATGTTGAGGAGTAACTCTTAGAACATGGTTAAACTCTTAGAACATCCATAATATGTCTTGATTAAAACTATGCAAAACCCTAACCCTCATTAAAAGCATGAATGTGGTTGACTATATTTTGTTTCATCCACACAAGAGTCCAACATTTGTGAACTTGCGATGCCTGTACCACGATTTTTTTTTTTTAATCTCTTGCTAATAATCCTCTTTTGTGATTAGCAGATACAGTTTTTTTGCCTAAAGCCTGCCGCGCACTACAGGATTTTTCAGTCTTAAGCGATTTTTAAATGTGCGACAAAAAGAGCACACCACAGACATGAGGAGAATCGTACGAGAATTTAAATCTTATGATCTCCCGAGCTCAGAGACTGCACTGGGATATGGCAGCGAAGAGACCGCACATCACAAGCTAAAATTTGCGAGCGCACATTCTAATGGATAATATGGACGAGAATGCTGCAGTTTAACGACTTGACGCTATTCCTGAGTTTGTATCTTGTGCCTCCATGTCCATCGCTCCCTCTGCCCCTGACGCTCTGTTTTATTGGCTGTTGCCGTGGTGATGTTTTGTGGTTATGAATTTATGATATGGCAGAGCAGCTCAGAATCGGACTTACGCCACACACACGAGGAGTGCAGCGGATTAAAAATGGCATACGAGAGTCCTAACTTGGGTCACGCCCCCCTGAAGTCGGGGAGAAGCAAATCAGGTGCTAAATCAGGGAAATTATTCCATAGTGAGGCGGGTTTATTTTATTTTACATAGATTCGGACTTTATACACTATAATCATGGCTGAAATACTTATGCTAAGGTGATATGGTGCAATTGTATTAAAAAGCATTGACTCAGTTTAAAATGTATCCTAAAATATACAAGTTGGTGAGTTTATTAGTTTACCAGACTTAAAGGTCCTATATATTACGCAAAACAGTCTCTTGTGACCCATGTTACAATGTTGTTACCTCCTCAAAAACATCCTTGGAGTTGTGTTTTGTTTCATTCACACATGTTTGAGTAGCCCTTTACTATTAGTCTGTCTACATCTCCAAAGCTCAAAATGTTCCATTCCACCTTGTTTGAGTAGCCCTTTACTATTAGTCTGTCTACATCTCCAAAGCTCAAAATGTTCAGTTCCACCTTGTGATGTCATGAAGCGGTAGTTTTCAAGTTAACAGCTACCATTTACCTTTTGTTCAATAGAGATTGGCAATTCCAGGACTGAAATGATACAAATGATTCTAGTGAAGTGGAAAAGTGGAGCACTTCCTGTATTACCACATGACAATATGGGACTTTTAAGAATGATGTGTTGTATGCCTTAGGAGCAGGTGTATCCCCTTTCGCACCTTTCTCTTCACAGTCGACGGGGTTTGTATCTCACAAAATGGCCGTCCAATTATTTCTAACTTCATAAGCTGCTCAAAGTCAAAAAGCCCTCCTAGTCACCCCTCATGTAGCGCCATTTTGATGAGAGGAGCCCAAAATGCAGAACAGGCAATTTGCACTGTGATTTGTGATGCTGAGAAGTGATGGAGGTATGCGCAACACTCTGGCTCGAGACAAAAACGAGTGAATATTGATTGGGGGGTTTTAAATAAAGCCAGGGCAGACAGGGAGGAAAAATGCACTTAAATGTCCCATATTACACTATTATCTATGCTGTAATATTGTTATAATCTGTGTTGTAATGTTGTTTCCTCATCGCAAACAGACCTGGAGTTGTGTTTTGTTTCATTCACACATGTTTAACACACAAACCTGCATATTTAGGCTGAGTTCTTCTCACAAACAGAAAACACTCTGTTCTACCTCATGATGTCATGTGGTAATACAGGAAGTGCTCCACTGTGTTTTTAAACTCCGTACACCTTCCATTCACTAGAATCATTTGGATAATTTCATGTCTGGAATTGCCCATCTCTACTGAACGAAAAGGTAGCAGTTAAGTTGAAAACTACCACTTCATGACATCACAAGGTGGAACAGAGCATTTTGAGGTTTGGAGCTGTAGACACACTTATAATGCAGGATTACTCAAACATGTGTGAATGAAACAAAACACAACTCCAGGTATGTTTTTGATGAGGTAACAGCGTTATAACATGGCTAAAAGCTCAAAGAGTCAATTGTGTGTAATACGGGACCTTTAAATGTCTGTGTTTCAACTCTACTGAACTTATAAAGAAATGACTGCTTTGTTTCATGATTTCAGCTAAAAAAAATATAGCGTATTTCAAGGTCTCTCAAATACCCAAACATATAAATCCGCTTGTCAACACAGCCTGATGTCCGGCAGCAAGGTTAATGCTAACACAATACTGCTGACTGCGCTCTGACCAAAACCACTGCATAGTATTCAGACGCAATTCACAAACTTTTTTCCCTTATACTTTTTCTGAAGCACATACACACTTGTCCCGAGAGCCGCCGAGAAAGTCCCATAAAATTTGCATAGAATCCAGGTTGACCAGAAGCAGGGCTCTTGCCAGTAAGGGAGTAATTTGTTAAAAGCTAATATACAAATGAGGAATTATACATGGGGCTAGCAAAGCAGTACTGCAGTAGTTCTAGATATGGAGACGCAATCTGTATCTGCAGCAGAGTAATGCAAAGAACTCTGTGGTTGGTCTGCAGGAATTAAAAGTATATTGATTTATGCATTTATATATATGTATTTCTCAACAGTATATTTACGACTTAAAATCATGAAAAACAGACCTTTTTTTTAAACGGATTGTAGTGGTCCAAAGTTATTCGTCACTCACCTTATGAATTCTGAGCATCCTAATTATTCAGAAGTCTATAAGTCCTTTTAATAACTGTCAAACACCAGTGTGAAGTTTTGCCATGACTAAAGGCTGGTTCATAGTCCAGCGTCATGTCCCACTCACCCCAGAGCTGGCGCAGACCCGAACCACACAGGGTCCGGGTGCGTCGTGGGAAACCAAACCATTTAATTTCCATTAATTATTAGTTATTTATTTACTGTGACAATAGACAGTCATATTAGACTCATGCGCAGACATTCCTGTGCCACACTTTAGCTGTTCCGAGTTGTCTTTGTGGATCAACCAATCGCAGTCCTTGAATTCGGCAATAGTTGTTGTGGTTTAAATCTGCTCTTGGGTTTTGTGTCTGGCAAAAATGAGTTTCAATATTATCGTTTATCGTCTATATTTACTTCAGCGATATATCGAACTTAAAATTGTGTTATTGTGACAGGCCTAAATTAGATGCGGACAGCACGCAGCGGACTTATTTTGACCTCTAGAGATTCTTATACAATATACCTGTAATGGGGAATGAAATTTTGCTCATATACATGGGAAAAAAATCTGGTACAGGGACTGTAATGAAACACTTAACATTTTGTCATTTCAATGTTGGAATAATGCAAGGTCCCAATTCAAACCTTGTTGTCGTCTTAGAATAAACCAAATGTATTCAGCATAATGCATTTTTAGTTATCTTTATGAGAGCTTTATAAAGTCATTTTGCAAGCAGGGTTTATGAGACTTTACAGGAAATGGGCTGGAGACATCCGGAAAACTCAAACCACTTTGCCCCATCGCTGCGGTCGGTGTCTAAAATTTTGAATGTATTATAAGCCTTTAGCTTTTTTTCAATTTTCTTTATGGCCACTTAAGTAAAAGACATAAAATGGGACCTCAAATAATAACGAAGCATACTTAGAATTTACATAACGAAGCATACTTAGAATTTACATAGTTCAAGATCAAGGTAAAAATGCGCTTTTAGTGGAGGTCTGATTTAGGCACATGTTTAAATGCAAAGCGTTTAACAGCAAAATAAACAACCTAAAGTTAATGTTTAAAGATGTTACATTACATTTACATTAATTCTTCATTTATTCAATTACATGTTTTTATTGTCCCAACTTAAAATAACATGCATTCTTACTGAGCAGAGTGACCTCTCCGCAGGTCTGACTTGTAACTTAACCTGGTGCCGCCAACTAGGGAAGCACCGATCCAGCTTTTTCAGTTTCCGATACTGATATCACCACTTTAAGCATTTGCAGCACTACTACAGTACTAATAAAGGTTCATTATGAGACATTCTAGGCCAAAATCAGTCTGTAAATAGTCTTGTCACACCCACAGTAACTTGCTACATCTCAGAGTCACAACATCATCTTAACCGATACCATGGAACCGATACCAGATCCATCTTATTTTTCAGTATCGGCGCTGATGTTAGATAGTAGTATCGGCGTCGGTGCATCCCTACCGCCAACTGTTTGTCTGTACGGAGAAAGATATAGTTGAATACATACTGTGGAATATATAGGCAAAGCAATAACATTTCTATGAAGACAAGCAGGTTGCAGAGCAGCAGAAAAGTTACGTAATGCACCTTTAAATAACTAACTGACACAGACACAGTGTACTTTTGTGTGATCAGAACAACACTACAGTCAGAGATGGGAAGAATACTTTGAAAATGTATTTAGTTACAGAATACTAAATATCTGCATTAAAATGTATTTTGTAACGTATTCTGTTACATGGGTCAATATGAGTACAGTACTCTGAGTACTTAGAATACTTTTACACTTTTAAACATGACATAGGCCTATAATTACAGCTTTATTTTTGTTGCACTGTTTGTTATTAATTTATTTATGTCTAATTCAGTGGTGGACGTAAAAATAGTAAAGTACTGTACTTAAGTATAAATTGTAGGTATCTGTACTTTACTTAAGTAGATTTTAAAGTGGATACTTTTTACTTTTACTTTACTACATTTGAGAGCAGGTATCTGCACTTTCTACTACTACTCCACTACATTTTTGAACAGAAAGTTAAAGTATTTTTATTATAGTTTGAGACCTGCTGAAAAGTTTGAGGGTTTATTTTTAACACATTCATAATTTGACCAAACAAAAATATACAAATAAAAACAGCTAGAACAAAACGATTGATTTAATTGTTCCTAAAACACAGCACAAATCTTTATCAAAATCACTACATTTGAAGCTTTGCAAAACCTCAAAATCTACACAAAATATTTTTACTTTTTATTCTTTACGGATACTTTAATACAAGCCAAAATTACATGATGAAGTACTGCCATGCGTTTCTTTTAATTTAGAAAAGTAACTGTACTCTGAATACCACCAAATGAAAAAGTACCTGTACCAGAAAACAGCTACTCAAAATTAGCATTCAGAATTTGTATTTTCAGTTCATGTATTCAGTTACTTCCCAACACTGATCACGGTTAACACTCTCCTCCATCAGCTTACCTCGGCTTTCACACCAACAAAAACCTGACCTCCAAGTATAATAAAAATCATTTAACTCTGACACTTGAAAAACGAGCGTTGCCATTTACGGTGCCAGTCCACTTTACTCATACCTCGCTTTGCTATTTCCCTCCAAACCGCTGTGACATTTGAACAACACAATCGCGCTTCGTGGGGCCATCATCGCCGCAGCCCAAATCACATACCCTGGCCCGCCCACCCGCCACCATCCACATCTTAGCTCAGCCAGAGAGAACGGTGACCAAAAATTAGACGCCCAACTGTCGCAATCTGCCCCGTCGGGAAGCGCGCATTTCGGGCGCCGTGTTTGGTTTCACCCCCTTGCACCACGATGTCATTACAAGCCATTACAAATGAAGGAGTGTTGTATTTGTCTGAAGAAGATGAGGAAGAGGAGAGGGCAAAAAATGGCCGAAGTACTTTACCGCCCACGGAGTTCTATCTCTTCGCCGGGCCCCATGTCGCGGGACAAATTGATCGTTGGGAATATGGGGTCATTGCGTGCGCCTGTTTACCTGTCCGGGCGCGCGCCGTCATCAGTCACACACACAAACCTGAGTGGGCTGTTGCCGTGGAGCGCTGTTACCGTGGCGAGCTAAGCGAGGAAGACTTGAGTTATGGCGCGGTTGAAAAAGCGTCTCCGTGCCAATATGGTCCTTAGAGACTTGACCCCTGTGACCTTTGACACTTTGAACCTTGAGGTAAATAAACAGTTTCATCGCTCGCCTCTCTGGGAAAAAGACCTGGATCTATCAAAGTGGCAGAAGGTCAGAGCTGATGCGATCTTCACAAATTGAGTTGAGTTTTAAGGAACATTTTTATCACCGGGGACGTCAGACTGGTGATAAAAATGCTGCTGGGGGTGAAGGGTGCTGTTTACCACAGACTGTATGAAGAAGTGGACTGAGGGAGTGAGACGTTACCCACAGCGTTCGGCTCCAGTCAAATGAAGCTCATGAAGGCCATCAGTTATAGGGGGAAATTTGGAGCCGACTTCCACATTTGCTGTTCCGATCGTGAGTATCATAGCAACCGAAGAAGTTGCAGGGAGCGGGCACTTAGCAGCGCTGTCAATCAAACCTGTTGCTAACGCTAGTGGGAGCGACCTCGGGGAAAGAAGGCACCTGATTTGTCTGTTATTAACGTTCATATCTTGATTTACGGACAAAATAGTGAAATAAAAACACCAGGATCATGTAGAGTGGGTTAATACGAACATTTTAGGCCAAAATAACGAGGTCACTGCAGCAGTTACAGAGAGACGGGTGACAATTTTTCAGTGTAAAGTGAATTGGAGCCAGAATCGATGCAGCCAGAAGCTCGCACATGCTCACTTCCTATTTGGAACGCACTGGCCAGCAAGTTAGCTGTGTCTATTTGTATACACAGTCTATGCGGTTTAGCCAGGGCCCAGTGCGAAGAGGGGCCCTTTAAGTCTTTCAGACAAAACTGTAGTGTGGGCCCACCAAGATGATTTGGACCCAGGGCCCAAAATTTGGTGCTACACCCCTGTTTATCACACAATTGCGGTGTGGGCTATGTTAAATCATAATTTCTGATCAGCAACTTTATTTCCACCTAAAAACAAATCCAGAGCTAAAAATGATGACTGTAAAAAGAAAAGCACTAATTTAATTAACAAAATGCATAGATAAAATAAAAACAGAGACTGGAATTATGCCATTTTGTCTAAATACTGTATTGAGAACATTACTTATAAACTATATGAGGCATTAATAGTATAGTTAATCATCTTTAGTTAGTGTTCAAGTTTAATTATTAATATAAGTTAAAGGTGGCCATGTAACTTTTCCAGCCAAGATACAAGTCAGATCTATGGAGATGTGACGCCGCAGAATGCATGTTTTTGTGGCAACAAATGCACCTGTAATTGAATAAATGCGAGCTAGATAGGTTTTCTGTCATGTGGAAGAGCCAGGTTACGCAATGAGCCGGTTGCCCAAAGAGAATCGTTAGGGCACCTTTAAATACATAGAAATTATTGGACAAATGTAAGAAGAAAGAAAAACATAACCTAAACATTGACAGACCGACAGAGAATTGAGAATGACATTAGGTTAGACTTTTTTTATTACTTTTAAGTTAGTAGTTTTTGTTATTTTTAAAATATTGTGTTGTAGCTGTCAGCTCTAAGTAACTATCGCTGTTTCGAAGAGAAGTAAAATTGGAACACTGAGAAGATCATGTATGAGTTTCAGCTGTTTACAAAGGCGTATTTATTGTCATTGTTGGGTAAAAACAAAGAAATACTTTTTAGAGATTCATGAGGTGGATGGTACATGGTTGGTGTGGAGCTTTGAGATCTTACGGATAAAAGCTGATTTTTAGTCTAGTGGTCCTTGTCTTAAACCGTCTGAATCTTAAAAAGAACACAAACGATACAGTTTTAGCACACTTCTAATGTACTGCCATAACATCGTCTGAATCTTCTCATTCAGATCCCAAAAAAGTCCCTTGCTCCACTTTCCTTGCCTAACCACCAGTCCCTTCTACATTCCGATCAAATCCAGAAGAGTTTGGTGCTTCACCTGTTGACTCTGACTTTTTACATGTAAGCAGCCATGTTTGTTTTTGACCCGAATGGACCATGCGTCTCTCTGATTGGTTAATCTGCTTGTCAGTCACGCCCTCTCAGAAATCAGGGAGACAGGATGCGGCTCCAGATCCACTCGTCTTTGTAAAGTTTTGTCAAAGCGTGTGGTTCTGGCTGGACAAGTAACCACTTTCGTAGCTTCATCTTTCTCTTTATTTCTATAGGGGAACCCAATGGGAGCACTTGGTCTCTCTTTTTCACGGACGCCCGTTTAAAATACAATACAAGCAGAGAAACAAACAAAACAAACAAGTCCATATAAAACATTAAAAACAGGATCAGGTGTGTGTATAAAATTTCGTTAAAAGATTATTCAATTGCGATTGTGTCACCAAAGTATCCAGTTTTGCTTTTCCTTGGAGTGTGTTCCATTTTTGTGAAGCAAACCAGCTAAAAGCCCTCTCCAACCCCTCAACTCTCAAACCTTGCCTCATGTTTAAACCATGCGTCCCATGTTCTTCGTCATCTCTCTCTCTCTTTTTATTCTGTATAGTAAACCTTTGACATCCAACAGACCACCCAACACCCTTTGAAAGTGTCCTGCCCTCTCTCCCTCCGCACGACTCTAAAAACTGAACAATACAGCCCCCTACGAGAGCTTGTTCCACCTTCATTGGCCTGTAGTCGGCAGCATGTATACAGCCCCATAGCACAGGTGCGTGGAGTCAGCCTGGCCTCCACCTCTACATGTCCACAGCTCACATAATGAAAGTCTACCCTGACCTTTTGGCCATTCCCGCCTGTTGTTACAATATGGACCTGGTTGTACTGAAGTATAGGCAAACCGCCGTGCTGACATATTTAAGCGGGGCCGGTTGCGTCAGGTTCCTGGTGAATTGGGAACACCTGGGAAAGAACGATAGAGAGCCGCGGCAGGAGAAGAAGCGGGGACGGGAATAAATGGGATTGGAAAGAGCGCGTCTGAAGATTACAGAAGATACAATGGGTAGGAATACTTAAAAACTTGGAAGAAATGGTAAAAAAAAAAGGACAATTGAAAGGCAAAATGGGAAAAAGTGAAACAAACAAATCAAAGTATTCATTTTAATATTAATTTCTGTAGTTGCAGTAAAAAGCATATTACATTGAATTTATATTGCAACATATATTTGATCGTATTGACATGACAGTGAACTGATAGAAATCTACTACTTAAATTATTTTTAATCATAATCATATATGAAAAGGCAAATATGTTTTATAATTGGATTCTTATATAGTCAAAAAACGCTAAGTTATAAATAGGGAGAAAGCTTTTATGTGATGCTGTGATGTTTGAGTAACCCTCCATTCTCTGGTGCCGAGTTTAAATTAGACCTATTGTGCTTGTGTCTGCTCTATAGTTATAACCTATGACACCCCTGGATTATTATCTTATAATTTGCACATTTTAAATCGCAATATTCATCTAAAACGACTTAATAAAAGAAACAAGCTTGCTGACTTCCATGTTAGAAAACTGCGGTGCCCAATGGGAGCTGACGTCGCCGTAAACGTCATCACAACAAAGAGCCGTGTAGCTGTCGGCCCCTCCTATGGACAGCTGCACATCACACCAGCGAGCAGCCCTTTTATCAATTGAAGCAAAATGACTACGTGGCGCTGCCAAATCCTACGAGTATCACCACTTGAGAAAATAAAACTGAAGGATGCAGTGCGTACGTCACAGTGGGCGTGTACCGGAGGTGGTGAAACCAGGGGTAGATCGGTGATATGGTGTCTTGAAAATAAGTGATTAAAGATTACGCAAACATGCATGAATCGCTCCAAAAATAACTTCAAGTGGGTAAATAAGAAGAGGGTTTAAAGCTCTGAAAAGTAAATTTTGCAGAATAGGTCTGATTTAAGAAGCCTTGAAAAGTCTGCTCGTCTTCACTATTCTTTTCTTTTGCTAAACAGACACAATTTAAAAAGTCAGGGACAAATAAATTACTCTTTTGACTGTTTCGAATCAATTGTCCACAACAAATCTGCAAACTACTGTCTTTTAGTGGTAAGATCGCCTACTAGTTTTGATTTATTGAAAATATCCCGGTTTTAGTCAGATAGCACTCACTCATCACACATTACTGCAATGGAAACCAACAACCAACCACCTGCGATCACATTTGACCCAAGTGCTACGGGTCAGTTGCTTGTGAAATGAAAACTTTAAAAAATTTAAAAAATTAAATTGTCAGATAACACGTTTTGGTTGTAAAACACGCCATGCTGTTCAAGAAATGACAAAGATAAGTGCCTAGCAACCAACAATCAACCACATATAACCACATTTGACCCAAACTTTATGGGTCAATTGCTTGTGAGTACAACCAGAGCTGGCCTTGCTTCACATCTTATCTCATCAAACGAAAAAAATAAAATAAAATACAGGTTTTGGTTGTGAAGCACACCATGGTATTGTAGAAGAAACGTGGCACATAGCAACCAACCAGCCAACCACCTCCAAACACATTTGACCCAAACTTTATGGGTCAGTTGCTTGGGAGTACAACCAGAACTGGTCTTTCTTCACATCCCGTCTCATCAAATGAAAAAATAAATAAAAATTGTCAGATAACACTTTTTGGTTGCAAAACACGGCACGCTATTGTAGAAGTGACTAAGCGCAAAACAACCAACCACCTCCAACCACATTTGACCCAAAATTAATGGGTCAATTGCTCGTGAGTACAACCAGAGCAGGCCTCGCGTCACATCTCATCGAATGAAAATAAATAAATTATACACTTTCTGGTTGTAAAACACGGCATGTTATTGTAGAAGTGACTAAGCTCATAGCAACTAACCAACCAGCTCCAACCACATTTGACCCAAACTTTGTGGGTCCGTTGCTTGTGAGTATAACCAGAACTGGCCTTTCTTCGCATCCCATCTCATCAAATGAAAAAATAAATACAAATTTTCAGATAACACTTTTTGGTTGCAAAACACGGCACGCTATTGTAGAAGTGACTAAGCGCAAAACAACCAACCACCTCCAACCACATTTGATCCAAACTTCATGGGTCAGTCGCTTGTGACAACAACCAGATCTACCCTTGCTTCACATCCCATCTAAAAACAAATGAAAAAATAAATAAAAATTGTCAGCTTTTAACACTTTTTGGTTGTAAAACATGCAATGCTCTTCTGGAAATGACAAAGATAAGTGCATAGTGAACAACAACCCAAAAAAATTGTATACTTGTAGAAGTGACTAAGTGCATAACATCAAACCAACCACCTCCAACCGCATTTGACCCATACTTTACGGGTCAGTTGCTTGTGAGCACAACCAGAGCTGCCCTCGCTTCACCGCCCATCTCTAGCAGGGCACATTTTTCTGTCTGCTCCAGCTCTTTTCCACACAAACCTATAATTCTCGACATACCAGCGTCGGTACAGCGCGACCTCATATTCCTCTTGTCATTTGCAACATGCTAACCATATGCTCAGAGACACATTCTTTATCGACAACCAAAACGCACACACGCATTCTACTATTCCCTCAGGTGGAGCCGACGTGCCCCACCGCAGTAAATATCATTCTGAAATCAATGCAGCCTTGAATCAATCCAGGCTGTGCTGCTCCGGTGAATTGTGAAAATGGGAAAAAAGTTGATAACGCAACTGGCTCCTCTGAGGATTTCACCAAATTCCCATGTTTTTTTGTTTTTTTTTTCTCCTTTTTATAATATATTGGAGATAGTATGAGCATAGGGCATTTCCATAACCTTCCCACCACAGCTGTAAACCAAATAAGGCCAGAATAATTCATACGCACACGCCCGCTTCGCATCCACTGTAGATAAATTCAATATTGTGTTCACGCGAGTGGGAGTGCATTTGGCAGAGGAGCCACCAGTGCCTGTAAATCAATACATTAAATAGAAACATATGAATAAAACAGAAGATAATAAATAAAAGAGAGAGTGGTTGGTCCAAATAATGTCAAAGGCAGGTCTTGTAGAGGAGAGAGGCGTGACAGAATGCAAAACACACATTTGTGTTTTAACTTGTGGCTGATTTGTTCCATACCTCACAGCATGCGCACCGACGCTGGGTTTACAACGTGCTAAAGAGCGCCTTGTACCATAGACTCTATATATAAATGGACATAGCTAACCCGCTAGCCGCCGCGTTTCAAATAGGAAGTGAGCACGGGCGCGCTTCCGGCTCAACCGACTCCAGTTCACAGTAACTGCTGCTGTCAGGCTCGTCATTTTGGTCTTAAAATGTTCGTATTAACCCGCTCTACATGATCCTGGTGTTTTTATTCCGCTGCTGTGTCCGTAACTCAACATATGAACATTAATAACGCAAAAATCAGGCGCCTTCTTTCCCCGAGGTCGCTCCCACCAGCGTTAGCAACAGGCTAAACCAGCGGTGCGGGCGGGAAGGGGCGTTGCCTTCAACAGCCTCGCTCAGGGTCGGTTCTTCGGTTGCTATGGTACTCGTGGTCGGAATTCCTAATATGGAACTCTGCTGTAAATTTGCCTTTATAACTGCTCGCCTGAATGAACTTCATCTGACTGGAGCCATGGGTGACGTCGCACTCACTTAGTCCACTTCTTTATACAGTCTATGCCTCTACCCAATTCTTTTTCCATGTAATTGAGCAAAATGAGTCTTGCCCCAGTACAGATATATTATTTAAGCAGCTCTTGAGGTCAAAATAAGTCTGCTGTGTACCATCTGCTAATTATAAAGTGTTTTATTGTCCAATAATCAGGAAGTGCATGGTTAGTATGGTCCCAGGGGTCAAACCTGGGACCCCTGTTGTTTAATCTCTACATGCTGCTGTTAGTCCAGTTAATACGCAGAATAATGTGTCCCTACCACAACTATGCAGACAACACTCAGATCTACGTCTCACTGGCAGCAGATGAATATGGACCAGTGGATTCACTCTGCCACTGCAGCCAACAGATCAGTGTGTGGATGCAAAACAACTTTCTCCAGCTAAACTCAGACAAGACTGAAGTCATCATCTTTGGCCCACAGAAACATAGAGAAAGTGTCAGCAGTCACCTCCAGTGTCTCTCTCTAAAACCTTCAAATCAGGCTAGAAATCTAGGGGTAATAATGGACTCAGACTTGAACTTTA
>KN483023.1:22000-33293 GCA_000787095.1 Periophthalmodon schlosseri | reverse complement strand
GATCAGCTTTGATCTTTACCAGCCACATCAAATCAATAACATCTGCAGCTTTTTTACAAATAAACTTGCCTTGCCTTGCTTATGCTTGTTGTTGTTAGCATTAGCATGACGCCCAAACTCCGGTCTGGCCTCTGAAAGTTGTAGAAAGAACTTATAAACTCATCACACTGAGTAATTAGGACGCTCGGAATGCATAAGGTAAGTGAGGAATAACTTTGGACCACTGCAAACTGTTTAAAACGAACTAGTTCTGTTTTTCATGTTTTTAAGATGGTAAAAATGAGTTACATCACCTTTCACAAATCCACATATATTACAGCTTTACTAACGCAGAAAAAAAGGAACTGCCAACGCACAAACCGCTCGCAAAAATACGAACAAGGCGTATTCAGCTGGAAAATGAACAGATAACTTGTTGAGAAATGGTTTGGTGATGAAAAGAATATAGTTCATGATTTAATGAGGGAAAAGCCAAGGCAATCATTACATCATCCTCAATAAAAGTGACTGTTAAAACTATTAAAAACTCATTTTTACTGAAAGCTAATAATCAACAAGTTCATCAAAGACCAAGGAAGCACAAAGCAAGCAATTTCACCAGACTAAAAAAACATAAACAAACCCACACATTTTATAACTGAAGATTGGAAAAAAGTTGCTACATTTGATTATCTAGATACTCTGGTAAATATGTAGTACACAGCATAACATAGTTTACTACCCTACCATTTAAATTATATGAAATTTGGGTTGCTGGGAGAATTAAAATTCCTACTTCCAACCATAGACTGTATAAAGAAGTGGACTAATGGTTGTGACGTCATCCATAGCGTCCGGCTCCGGTCAAATGAAGCTCATCGAGGTCAGAGCAGTTATGGGGTGAATTTGGAGTCAAGTTCCATATTTGGAATTCCGACTGTGAGTATCATAGCAACCAAAGAGCCAATCTGGAGTGAAGGTGTTGAAGGTACTGTCCCTTCAAATAACAGAAATAAAAACACCAGGATCATGTAAAGTGGGTTAATATGAACATTTTAAGACCAAAATGACGAGCCTGGCAGCAGCAGTTACAGAGAGAGGGGCCACAGTTTTCTAATGTAAAGTGAATTAGAGCCAGAGTCGAGCCGAAAGCCCACCCATGCTCACTTCCAATTTGGAACGTGGCGGCTAGCGGGTTAGCTATGTCTGTTTATATATACAGTCTATGCTTCCAACTAAATATAAAACTCAAACCTTTCACATAATGTAACCTTCATGAGGCAGAACGTTCACCAAATACGTGTTAAACCGGGTTTTGACCTTGGGGCCTGACTTTTCTGGAAAAAGTATCTCGCGGCCAAATCTCATATTAAATGTATTATATTCTTCTGATTTTGCGGCCCTCAAGAGGGTGCTCAAGGCCATACTTTGGGTCCCGGTCCTATGGTTAAGAATCACTGTGTTAAACTATGATCCACTTACTTCTATGGAGCTCCACAGTGACAGCCTGCTCCACTTCTGGAAGTCAATTTTCCATTCATTTTTCCCATAGACTTTTCGAAAAATTCAAATATTAAGGCATCGCGGAGGCTAATCGAGGCTAAGGCTGAAGAAGTGAGACAGGCCTCTACTTTGACAATGTTTAAATCCAGGCTCCAAACGGTTCTGTTTAGCTGTGCATATGACTTCTTTTTTAATGTTAATTCTGTGATGATTATTTAAGTTTTGATTTGTTTGTATTGTGATTTTAACGTCTTATTCTGTAAAGCACTTTGAATTACTTTGTGTATGAATTGTGCTATACAAATAAACTTGCCAAACCAGCTACATGCTAACCAGCTACGTGCTAACCAGCTACGTGCTAACCAGCTACGTGCTAACCAAAACTTGCCAAACCAGCTACATGCTAACCAGCTACGTGCTAACCAGCTACGTGCTAACCAGCTACATGCTAACTAATCTCCATAACACAGATGATTTAAGTCCAAAAAGCTAATAAAATAAATTATTTTATAAATTAAAATGCAAGATTCTGCCAAATGTTTTAAGAACAGTTTATAAAGTTTCAGAAACAGATTTTAAATAAAATTCTAGGTGTTGTGGTCATTAGTTCCCATGTAGCTGATTATCCCCGAGCAAGCTTTCGAACTTTTAATATGAATTTTTTTTCGGAAAGTCTGTGAGAAAAATGAATGTGAAATTCAGCTCCAGAACCGCGGGGTGGGCGCTCCCTGTTGAGCTCCATTGAATCTGCTGAAGTACCAAAGCCAATATCCAACTCATAATGTGCAAATCAAGCTTAAAAAAAGAAAAAAAATGTGTATATCTCTAAACACTGCAAACACCCAAACATAATTATCACCTTTAATTAATGTGTGATAAGTAACAGCTCATTCCCCATAACAAGATCATAAAAATAACAAATTAATAAATGATTTTGTCACAAAGCAGATAATGAGCCGTTAGGCCGACGGTGTGAGGCGCGGGCCGCAGCACGGGCCCACTGGACTTTATGGGATTTATTATATGAGTATTGGCGCCCACATTAGCTTTGAATCATTAACCACTTAGTTTATAATGGATACTGTACTGTATGTCATTCTGCGTACAAGTATTCATTATCTCAACATTTGGGTCGTTTTGTGGGAATTACAAGGAGCAGATCTGTGTCGAGCTTGGTGCGGTCGCGTGCGCTAATTGGGCGCTTTAATTTGGGACATCGTTTTATAGTTAAGTTATCTACGCAGGTGAGGACGCCGCATAAACTGCATTTCTGTGTGAATAAAGATGCAATTAAAGGTCCCATGTTACGCAAAATGGACTCTTGTGAGATTTAAGTCATGTTTTAATGTTGTTACCTCCTCATAAACGTACCTGGAGTTGTGTTTTGTTTTTTTTTCACTTTTTTGGTTAATTCTTTATCTATGTCTGTCTATATCTCCAAAGCGCAAATGCTCTGTTCCACCTTGTGATGTCATGAAGTGGTAGTTTTCAAGTTAACACCTAAATTTTATCTTTAGTTCAGTTGAGATTGGCAATTCCAGGACTGAAATTATCCAACTGATTTCAGTGAAGGTGTATTAAGTTTAAAAACACAGTGGAGCGCTTCCTGTATGACATCACAAGGTGGAACAGAGTGTTTTCCGTTTGTGTTTTCGGCCCAAATATGCAGGGTTTGTGAGTTAAACATGTGTGAATGAAACAAAACACAACTCCAGGTCTGTTTGTGATGAGGAAACATTATAACGTAGATCAGAAAATAGCGTAATATGGGCCCTTTAAACGATAATAAAATAAGACTAAACTAATCCAAATGTGTTATGTAGCTTTGTATAAATAAAAGTTCAAACATTGTGAGACTTTTTGGGGCTCATTAAATACATTTAAATGCCCAACCAAGATATTGGCTGAGTCGATATTTGGAAGCCGACATCTGATTTTTTTCAGTATCAGCGCCAATATCCGTTACAGGTGTTGGATACTTTTAGCCATGAAAACGGCGTGAACAGAAGCCAGAATGTCGGGCACTCACTTGTCGTTGATGCTCCAGTTGAGGCAGAGGTTGAGGGAGCTGAGGTTACGGCACTTCCTCACCACCTCCATCACCGTCTCGTTGTTCAGCTCCGAGATGTGCCGCAAGTCCAGCACCGTCAGGTTACTCAGCTGCAAAACACACAAACGCCATTTCAGACAGAAGGTAAGTAACAGAAGAGTTTTAGAAGTTGTATTCACGTGTAGAAATGCTTTGACTAAACTAAAATTATTCCGAATTTTCAATTTTCGATGTCTCAATTCAATCAAAAAATGTCAGATTTGCTAAAAATGACAACGCTTGGGGGTCTACGCAGCTTCATTTCATTCATTTATCTTTATTAATACAGGGAGAGCCCAATAACAATGCCATTCATTCTCTTTTTCATGAGTACCCAGTTCAAATACAGAATAATACAAACAACCAAACAAAACTGCATAGGTCAATCTAAAACATTACAAACAGGAGCAGATGTGATTATAAATGTTTATCACCAGATTATTAAAGTGCATTAGCGGCACCAATCTATCCAGTTTTGCATGTCCTTGTCAAGTCAAGTCAAATTTATTTATAACGCGCATTTAAAACCAACCCCAGCTCCTCAAAGCGCTGCACAAAGACGATATAAAGTGCGATCATATAAAACAAAACATGCAAAAACACGATCGAACAATACGATACAAGAGTCCTGCTCAGCTCGTGTTAAAACCCAGTGCAGACAAAGGAGTTTTCAGCAAAGATTTCAAAATATTTAAAGATTGAGCTGTTCTAATACACAGAGGAAGACTGTTCCAGAGTCTGGGACCAGCTACAGCAAAAGCCTTGAAATCTATTGAAGGCAATGATTCAAGAGGAATGGGTAATAGGTCAGTGCCAACTTCTGGTTGATAGATTTTCGGTATTTTTTCTTCTTTTTATAATGTAAATAGTAGAGTAATGAAGCCAAAGAGGTGGCTGTTTGTTTACACAGTAATCAGACAAAGAAAATCTAAGAAAATTCACTTAACAGGCAAATATTATGAGTCACAACAGCAAGACGGACATCGGTACAAACTGAAAAAAATCTATACCTATCTGGCAACACAATCTGCTAATCTCAATGGGAATTTTCTGGTTAAAACATTACACTTTCTACAAATGCACAAAAACAAACAACATGAGAAAGACACCTGCTGTAGACATGTAAATTAAAAACCCCCAAGCTAAACGAAGCTCGATTAAAATTCCAATAACTGCACAGCCCTAGCCTAGCGTCAGGTTGCAAAAAGCTATGTTGCTAACCGACTTAGCCCATATTCTACATTCCACACTGCTGCCAAAACTGTTAACGGTCACATTTTATACAGCGCTTTTCCACCTTCAAGTCACTCAAACCGCTTTACATCAAGGAACCACACACCCATTCACACACACATTCATACACCAGCGCACGCAGACACTGTGGGTTAAGTGTCTTGCCCAAGGACACAACGACAGCGTTCATCTGCGGGAGCTGGAATCGCATCGCCAACCTGTGGGACAGTGGATCTGACCAGTGATGTTTACGTCGAGAGCGAGATTCGAACAGCCGACCTTCAGATCAGAGCTACAGTCGCCCAGTGCCAAATAATTCCAAAATAATTCACAAATAGCAGCAAATACGAGCAATACAGATTTACACAGGCTTTCACACGTCTTCCATCCAAAAAGGCTGGGGACTATCTCGCGCAGGCATTCCACTTCCTCTCTCCCAAAAAAAAAAACATGGAATTGAATCTGATGAAGTGATATCTAGCGGAATGCCAGATAAAAGCCAACAACTCCATAAATGACTGAAAATTGCTCCCCGCTACGGCGCGATTCTCTGCTTTGGTGTCGCCGAGTGGGCCCAGACGCAGATACCCAAATTCCCTCTTTTATTCTCATTCATTTCAATATCCCTACTTTATTATCTGAACACTTTACGAGAGCAGGCTTAGATTAATCTAAAAAAAAAAAAACACCAAAAAAAAGCAACTTCCTGACACGCTTATGAGAAAATCTCGTCTCTATTCAGAGCGAATGGTAGAAGCACTAAAGGCTTTTTATGTCGAAACTGAAGCTCATTTTATTTACGTTTAAAAAGAACAGGTGTATGCCGATGCCTGATGCTGGGAGCTAAATGTCAGGGCCAAGGATGCAGAGAAAACAACTAGGAGTGCTGTTAAGATCTTAGCGTAGCATTGTCGGCCCGCGCCATAGGATTGACATATAAGGAGCAGCGGGGATAGGCGAGAAAAAATGGATAAGGGACTGAACCCACTGTGAGGTAAACATCATGTAAGCGCTACTCCTGCAGACGCACGCTGGGAAAAGCAAAGAAACACAGCTACCGGAGAGAAGAGTCTAAAGATTCAAATGGATCTATAAAGTGCTGGTAGCGGATTTTTGAGAGGTTTTGAGATAAAAGTCTGAGTTTGAATGAACAATACAAAGCGCGCGGTACTTAAGTGGTCTTAAAACTACACGTTAAGTTGACGTTAAGTTTGATTTCATAAACGTGGTCAGAATGTTAATAGTAATATTGTGAAATTCGTAGCTAAAAAAGGTTGAATTTTGTAAACTGGACTTGTTTTTTTTGTTTTTTTTAAGTGTGAATATGTATTTATTAAAGTAGCTTCTTCAGTTCTAACACAGCTCTGGTAAGGAACTGGCTTTAAAGGTCCTGAATTACAAAAAAAGTGACTCTTGTGAGCTTTAAGCCATGTTATAATGTTATTACCTCCTCAAAAACATACCTGGAGTTGTATTATGTTTGAGTAACCCTTTATTATTAGTCAGTCTGCATCTCCAAAGCTCAAAATGCTCTGTTCCACCTCGTGATGTCATGAAGTGGTAGTTTTCACGTTAAGAGCTACATTTTACCTTTTGTTTAGAAGAGATTGGCAGTTCTAAAGCTGAAATGATCCAAATGATTCTAGTGAAGGTGTTAGTGTTTTGTTTCATTCACACATGTTTAACACACAAACCCTGCGCACTTAGGCTGAGTTCTTCTCTCAAACTGAAAACACTCTGTTCCACCTTGTGATGTCATGTGGTGATACAGGAAGTGCTCCACTGTGTTTTGAAACTCCATACACCTTCACTAGAATCATTTGGATGATTTCAGCCCTGGAATTGCCAAACTACTCAACAAAAGGTAAAAGTTAACTTGAAACCTACTACTGAATGACATCACAAGGTGGAACAGGGCATTTTGAGCTTTCGAGATGTAGACAGACTTATAATGCAGGGTTACTTAAACATGTGCGAATGAAACAAAACACAACTCCAGGTATGTTTTTGAGGAGGTAACAACATTATAACATGGCAAGAAGCTCACAAGAGTCAATTGTGTGTAATATATGTAATATAGGACCTTTAAGTTCTTTGAAACTTACACATCCTAGTTGTTAACAACAAGAAGTATCTGCTATTAAGTCAACTGACCTGTCACCCGAGTCGTGATATTTTGCAAAATATTTCATGACCCTAATTTTGCACTATAAGGTTAGCACTAATGATCAAATTATGAAATTATAATGATCCAGGAAAAAAATGTGTGCTAGTACTAAAGCTGTTTAGCCGTGAAGTGATGGCTTTTTTAATAGGCCTGCTGAAGGTCTGTGGACTTTAAAAACATTGAGTAAGACAATCACAATTAGGGGCAAGAGGGGGAAACTAAGTAAGCTGGAGTAGTCAAATGTGAAATTAAACAAAACACACATCAAAGTATGTTCACGATGAGCAAACATTATGCAATAGTTAGAAGCCATCCAAAAAACGGTTTGCCAAAATAATTATTATCTGTTCTGCACCGTAACAGTAGTAGTAGTTGTAGTAGTAATTGTAGTAGTAGTTGTAGTCGTAGTAATAATAATAGTTGTAGTAGTAATTGTAACAGTAGTAATTGTAGTAGTTGTAGTAGTAGTAGTAGTAGTTGCTGTAGTAGTAGTAGTTGTAGTTGTGTTAGTAGTAGCTGTAGTAGTAGTTGTAGTAATTGTAGTAGTAGTAGTAATTGTAACAGTAGTAATTGTAGTAGTAGTTTCTGTAGTAATAGTAGTAGTAGTAGTTGTAGTAGTAGTAGTAGTAGTAGTAGTTGTAGTAGTAGTTGTAGTAGTAGTTGTAGTAGTAGTTGTAGTAGTAGTTGTAGTAGTGGTAGTAGTTGTAGTAGTAATTGTAACGGTAGTAGTAGTAGTAGTAGTAGTAGTTGCTGTAGTAGTAGTTGTAATTATAGTAGTAGTATTAGGCTCAAGCTTAGCCACATCGGCCCTGGGCCAAATGAATGGATAGAATGAAAGAGACAGAATGAAAACAAATGGATTCATATTCTCTACTGTGATAAAAGGTCGTTATAAAAAATACATGAAAGGTTTAAAGCATATAAGAACAATTAGAGTGAAGGAAGACTCGGATACTGATGAAATAAACATTCTGCCTATAGGGGGAGCACCGAAGGGTCAAGACGGGACTCTCAAGGGAGGCCGCACTGACACGAGAAACAACAGGAGCTAATTAAAACAATAAAAAGGCCGTATCAGCCATAACAAAACACATAACAGAAGATTAGATACAACTGCAATGAACCACTTGGGTCAATGTTCCACCAATGTACGCTAAGAAAATATGCAAAAAGAATAAATGATATATTTATTTATTTATTTTTCACAAATGTTCTGTGGTAGTATGGGTAGTAGTAGTAGTAGTAGTAGCAGTAATAGTAGCAATAGTAGCAGTAGTAGTAGTAGTAGTAGTAGTAGTAGTAGTAGTAGTAGTAGTAGTAGTAGTAGTAGTAGTAATAGTAGTTGTATATGTTATGTTCAACTATGTTCAACAAGATAAAATATTATGATGATATTATGATGATATTATGATATCATGTTTTCTTCATAACAAATATTAAATCTAAATTCTCCAAACTGTTTCTTTAATGGCACAAGTATTTTAACTTTTTTACTTTTTTACTTTCGCAAAGTATGTGACCAAAATATGCAATAAAAATAAAGTTAACCTGTGTGTGAGTTTGTCAAAGCCTTATTTTCGAGCTCTGCAATTAATCACATTTTAATCAAGAGTGAGATTCAGTGACTTCAAATCACCATTTGTTTTGTTTTGTTAAATTTAAAGTGTCTTGTCTATGTTTAGTAAATTAATATTAAGGTGCATTTTTATTTGTTGTTAATGAAATAAAATAAAATTGAACCAAAATTGTGATCAGTATGAGGATTTTATTATTATTATTATTAATTAATTAATTTATTTATTTATTTTATTTCTTCATTTGTGATATCATCCAGCCCTACCTTTTACACAAAAGATGTAGTAAAATATTTTGGAATTTACAATACTGGGTGTACTTTTTATTTTCAGCTCCATACAGGAGGTCTTTCAGGATTCCCTGGTTTGACCTGATTTTTGGTAAACAGCCATATCACCATAGCAACAATTATTCTGGCACATTTATTCATTTTTCTGTCCAGCTCTTCCATTGGACAGGTCCCGTACCATTCTTTCTCTCCGCTCCCGTTCGCTCTCCGTGTAAAAGCAGCTTAACTTTTTTTTCCTCAAACGTCAACTTTCTATTGGTGTAAGCAGCAGGACGGTCTGTTTTCATTGGCCGGTCCCTGCTCCCGTTCAGCCAATCAGAGCACGGCATGAGATACATAAAGCCAGTCTGTTCCGCTGAGGGGCTCAGTCCGCTCAGCTCTGCCGTTTAGACGCTGCAAACGCTCTGGTGGTGAAGTTTGTAGAGGGAAAAAATCAATTTCAATTTCAGATGTTTTACCTTGTATTTACAGAATCGGATTATTTTATTATAAAGATGAACTGCTGTGTTTTTTTTTTTTGTCTTATACAATAGTTCTGAGAAAAGTGGATATCATTCTTACATCAGCAACATCACATTCAGTTCAGAACAGGTTTGGAGGGTGTAGTAATAGTAGTTAGAAGTAGTAGTAGCGGTAGTAGTCGTAGCAGTAGTAGTAGTAGTAGTAGTAGTTCTATATATTACGTTCAACTTTCACACAAGAAATGATTATGATGAATATTTCTTTAGCCAATGTTTTTTTTTTTTTTTTTCATAATAAATATAAAATTAGAATTCTAAACTATTTATTAATTAATTTATTTCCTTTTTTTCGACGTGAAACGCCTCGTGTCTCAAATACCACGGTGGCCTCAAAAATGCAGTTGGAGGATATTACGCAGATTTGACTAAACATGTTCACACTTGGAAATGCATTATTCATTTTTATATTCAGGAATTCAGATCTGCGTTTACTCGGAAATCCCACATTTGAACGGTCACTTGAGCGACGCCAGCTACCGTAATCTCGATATATGAACTAAAAATTGAAAAAATAAATAAATAAAATAAAAACTGCAGACATGAGACACTGTATTTCTATGCCACCTCTCTCTCTGTCGCTCTCTCTGTCTCTTTCTCTCTCTCTCTCTCGTTGTGCTTTCAATATTATGCTTATTAAGCCCAAGAGTCATATTTTAAAGCCTCGGCATCAAAAGTAGCATTTGTTAACCAAAATCTTCAAACTGCTTTTGCCAGCTAAACACAAATCCTACCACAACCAATGGACTGCACTTCATTGATGTCGGCAGCCAATGGGAAATCAGGCCATACGGTGCCGGCTTTTCATTGGCTGGCGGTGTAGCTAGGTTAGACAAAAAAATGAACGCTTTGCAGATGTCAGCATGAAAGGAAGTCTCGTTGTCACGTTCGGGGAAAAAAAAAAAAAAAAATCTCAAATCCCTAAAGGCACGGGAGACGTCGAAATAATATGAGAACGTTTGTTTTTCTGCAGTTGGCAAATGACCCGAATTTGGCTCGGAGGTGAAAGGTTGCCATGTTCTTTAATCATAAAACGGAATATGGAGGTACAGTTTGATCAGTGGAAAGTCAGGCATAAATAAATAAATCCCAAGGAATAAGAAAAATATCCCGGTCGCCATGAAAGTTTTACGAAATTTTGTGATTCTTGGGGCTTTCGGTTGAGGGGAAAAAGTGAGAGTGAGAGAGAGAGAGAGAGAGGGAGAGAGGGAGAGGGGTTAGGATCTGGTGAGCGCTTAGGCAGACTTTAGACTCTTCCTCCCGTTGGCTGAGGGCTGTAACTGGGCAGAGTCTTGTCTCCTCGGAGTTGGCGGCTACACCTGGATAATTATTCATTCATGCCGTAGCTAAAAAACACTGGGAAAACCTGAAAACCCCAGCTGCTCCGAGGGCCGGGGATCTCCACCCCGCGAGCGCACACGCAGCTCGGAGCAACATGATGGAAACGAACATGAAGATATGAATATTCCAAAGACTACATGTGTTCAGTGAATACGCACGACATGGAAAAATATTATTCCGAACATCAGGTTTGGAGAGAAAATACAATCTTTTCAGTTTTATTATAGGGCAAAATGACAAGATTTTTCACTATGGCCAAAATATATTTATTTTTATCTGATGCAGGTTTCACAGCGTTTATAGCCAAGGCTAATTCGCAACGTCAGTCCCAAAAGGGCTTTTAAAACTCTTCAAATTTCACTAAAAAAGCAGAGGGATTATTTGTAGAAAAAGCAGAAAGTACAGAGATGCCCCCTGTCTCCCCCCGGCCCTCCAATACTCTCCCTCTCCTCCATCTCTCCTCCTGCCCTCTCATACTCTCTCTCTCCCGTTCACCCCCCCATACTCTCTCTAGCCCTCTCCCCCTCCTGTCCCTCCCATACTCTCTCTCCCCCCGGCCCCCCTCCTCCCTCTCTCCATCCTCTCTCTCTCCTGCCCCC
>KN483023.1:0-21973 GCA_000787095.1 Periophthalmodon schlosseri | reverse complement strand
CTGCCCCCTATACTCTCTCTCTCTCCTGCTCCCCCATACTCTCTCTCTCCCTCCTGCTCCCCCATACTCTCTCTCTACCTCTCTCCCCACTGTCCTCCCATATGCTCTGTCTCTCTCTTACTCTCTCTCTCCCTCCTGCTCCCCCATACTCTCTCTCTCCCTCTTGCCCCTCCCATACTCTCTCTCTCCCTCTCTCCCCACTGTCCTCACATACGCTCTGTCCCTCTCTTCCTCCCTCTCTCCCCACTGCCCCCTCCGTACTCTCTCTGTCCTTCTCTCCCTCCCTCTCTCCCTCCTGTTTTTAGGTACGCCCTGTCCTCACTCTCTTTAATCTAATCTACTTACATTATACTGTATCTTGTATATGGGTCATGTGAGTCACATGACCTGAACATCTTGTTAATAGTAACACCGGTGTTCATTCACAACAAACGGCCCTGATGGATACTTTTTTGACTAAGCCATTCAGGTACTTAGTCTATTTGCTGCTTTGATTTCACAAGGCCGTTCACTCCGTTCTGCAGCAGCGTGTTCTTATTAGTACAGATAGAATTTCCATTAAAATTCCTTGATATGAGTAAGAAGGGACAGAAAAACATGGATCGGTCCAAATACTGCTGTCGATATTTTGGCTTTAAGTATCAGCTGATCCCCGATATCAGCCGATACTAAGGCGGAGACTTTTCTAACTGTTATTACTTCATACTTTTACTGTCGATATTTTGGCTTTAAGTATCAGTAACTGTTATTACTTCATACTTTTTTATATATACTTCATTTTTTCTAAATACTTTAACTACAGAACAGCTTTGAAAACACACAAGCTCAATATTATAAGACTTTTTGGGCCAACATTGTTCAGTAAATCATCTTATTACACAGGTTTATAGACCAAAAGAATATCGACTGAACCGATATCTTGGAAGCAGATACCCGACCCATCCTGGCGCCGGTGCATCTCTAGACATGAGGAGGAGGAGGAGGAGGAGGAGGAGGAAGTCATTGTCACCCAGTGGTGGAAGAAGTACTCAGTTTTGTTACTTAAGTAAAAGTACAGATACATAGGTAAAAAGTTACTCAAGTAAAAGTATCACATTAAAAAATCTACTTAAGTGTTGTTCATTTGTTAAAGTGTAAATGTAGTGATATTGATTTAAAATGCTACATATTTTGTTCAACAGTAACAATACGAAACAATTTCTTAATTGTTCTTTTTGAATTTTGCGTATTTATTTTTGTTTGCTCAAAGCTGAGGCTTGAACTCGAAAACTTTAATTAGGATGTTACCACGAACATGGTAAAAATAACCTCTCAAATCATATGAATAGTACTTTTTACTTTTCAGTCCTGTTCACAAATGTAGTGGAGTAGAAAGTACAGATACCTGCTCTCAAATGTAGTGAAGTAAAAGTAAAAAGTATCCACTGTAAAATGTATGTAGTAAAGTACAGATACCTAAAAATTCTACGTACTTTACCACCGCTGTTGTCACCGATTGTAATGTGCTAAATAGAAGCATGTAGCAGATTAGAATTCATTTTCAGCTATATTGCACATTGCAGTAATTGCTAAAGGAATAGAGTAACATAAAACCTCGACGATTGGTTGTAAATCCAACATATTTCACTTTAAAACTTCACAAAATTGGTTGAGGGCACGGTTGAGGGATGTTGGCAGATGCAATGTTATTCTGTGCTACAGTGAAATAAATGAAGGCACGGTTTGTTCCTTTAGTTCTACCTGAATTAGAACTACCTGCCATTACAACATGTATTTATATAAGAATTATTATTCCAAGAAGGAAGTAGCTGGACCCTGAGCTGAGGATATGATGTCACAAAGAGAAAACGAGTTTGTGGCTGTCGCTGTCCATCAAACTCAGAGAACAAGCAGTTTCTAAACCGCAAACAGGCCTGGCATTGTTTAGAGCCCGAAGAGGTTCCATGTAGGAAAATATGAGCCATTTCTTCATAGCTGTAGCTGCAATTTATAAGAGCCCAAGGATTTACAATGTGAATTTATGTCAATGAAAATATGCCTAGAAGTGCTGAAATGCATTTTGGGAAAGAGGAATGCATGTAAAGAACATAGGAGTTGGACTGGAATAATACAGAGCCAATCTGCATGGGGTAGTTAGCAAATGTCCAACTTCTGGTCCCAGGGCAGGAGGTCAGGTTTTTATGGGTTGATTTGGGCTGAAAACGTATCTTAATATGCTAAAACACATGACTTGATATTTTTAAAAAAGTGCCAGAAGTATATGAGCCATGATTTAAAAGAAATAATGAGCTATATTGTGTTAGAATCAAAACTTCTTCTGGTTTATACAAAATCTAAGGGAATGGTAAATGGTCACATTTTTATGTAGCACTTTTCCACCTTCAAGTCACTCAAAGCACTTTACATCAAGGAACCACTCACCCATTCACACACACATTCATACACCGGTGTACGCAGACACTGGGGGCGAGGTGGGTTAAGCGTCTTGCCCAAGGACACAGTGACAGCATTCATCTGTGGGAGCGGGAATCGCGCCGCCAACCTGTGGGTAAGTGGATCTGACCGCTCTACCAATGATGTTGATGTTGATGTTGAGCGCGGGATTCGAGCCACCAACCGTCGGATCAGTGGACAACTGAGCTACTGTCGCCCAGTCCTAATTTATGTAAGTCTGGTTATACTGGTTTTGCATTTTTCTCATCTCTCTCATTTTTGTTTTTTCTTTCCCAAATCCCGCTTCAAAGAATCTGCAACTGTGACATGACACTGTATGTGACAGGATTAACAGTTATAATTACAGAGTATTGGCTGTGCATAGTCAAATACATCATTTGTAAAGACTTCTATCTAGTTCACAAAATTAGATCAGTTGCTGTATACACACTTTTATTTAGCTGCAATTTAAAGCAACACTAACTTTCTAGAAGTGGCACGTCATGTATCTGTTTCCATGGAAATATAAAGTTAAATCACACTTTGGAACAATCTCCGGGTGGGGCGTTGACATTCAGATGTGATATTGTTATTGTGTTATCCGATATAATGCACTCTGTTTGTCTGGTAATATTAAAAATGTTCAATAAACAAAAAAGAAAAAACAGAGCTACAGTAAATAAATAGAATGAAACACTAGTTATTTGTATCTGTAATGAGTCATGGAAGTTATTCATTCAACCTTTTACAGCTTAAATATTTTTATATAGACAAAAAATAACCAAAAATTTCCCAGTACTGCAAAGAAAATGTACACGTGATAAATACTGACCCCAAAAATCTACTGTTCCAACTTTTATATAAAGAACGATAAGTCGATATTGTCATTATTGTGACAGGCCTAATTTTACATAGTAGCTGCATTAGTTAACTTCATGAATCTTTAAATATAGAATAAAAGGTCACTATGTCTCTCTGTTGGCCCGGGAACACCTTGGCGTCCCACCAAAGGAGCTGGAGGAAGTGTCTGGGCCGAGGGAAGTCTGGGAGTCCCCGCTTTGACTGCTGCTCCCATAACCCAGCCCAGGATAAGCGAAAGAAAATGGATGGATGGATGTTCGGATGGAAGGTCACCACATAGACTGACTTTTATGTGAAGCACTTCGAGCAGCTGAAGTTGGTTTTAAATGCGCCGTATAAATAAAACTGAACAGGACATACTGCAAAGGCGGCATATCGTCCCTACCGCCGCGTGCGCATGTTCGACACGACTTTGCGAGGGGAGGGGATAAGGAGGCAGGCCGCGAGCAGCAGTGTCAGCGTGAATACAAGCGCACTCATGCATACACTCTTTTCTATTGACCCTTATCAACGGCATCTCAGACAGGAGCGGGCCGCACGGAGCCAATCCCACTGTGAACTGCCCCCTTCTCCGCTGACAGCACCCAGGCGCGCGAACAGCAGACGGATATGAATATTTGAATAGGGAATCCATCCGTCGGCGCACAATACTATGTCAGTATCAGTCACAGACCAATGAGCGGCGCTTTTAGTTAACTGCAGTCTTTATCTGTCTCCGCCCATCCCCTGTCTATCACTTATTTCCCGTCTCGCGTGCTAATCCGGCGTGCGCTGGTGTTGATAACAAGTGCACTGGCGGGGAAAGGGGCTGACAGATAGAGAGCATTGGTTTCTCATGAGCGCGCTAAGCCAAATGACCACATAGACGCAGAATGAACTTTGGTGGGGGATGATCATGTCCCACAGATTTTACAAGGAGGAGGTGGGACAATTTAGATTCATCAGTAAATTGCGACGTGTGAGTAATATAGAATTTAAATGTAAAAGCTGCTACAACAGCTCCTGAACCTATCAAGTTGTTTCATGATTTGTTTCATGTCACTACGATGCAAGTAGCTTAGAAAAAATTGAATAATTTCTAGAAACCACCTTTGCGGTTTTATTAAAATAAAGCCATAGTTAAAGCAATTTACTTATTACATTTTTTTTTATTACATTGCATTAATCAATAAAACATTGTTATTGGCAGCACTGTTCAATATTCGTGATTTAATTAAGTAAAAATACAATTTAAAGCCTATACCCACAACAGTTATTTAAAAAACTTTGGGTTCGCCACCTGCTTGCCGCCATAGAGATGTCACTGTTTTAGTTAGAAAAGTTCCACATTATGGAGAGACAAGCAGGTAACATCATAAGGCCAAGTTACATTTTTTTTTTTTTTTTTTTTACCGTAAAAATGTTTTTCTGAGTATTTTTGAGCAAGAAAAACATCTGTAGTCCAATTAGGTTCATTAGGTCTTCTGTACTGACAATCCTTTAGATTCTTATGTACAGACCTCTATTTATTTTATGATTTAAACAGATTTTGGCGCTGTCTTCCTACTTGGAGCAGTTGGACGCCATCTGCAGACCCGCTTCTTCAGAACTGTGTCCCACGTGTGAGAAAGTTGGTACGCCCCCTCATCCCGATTCACAGTCTGGTTATGGATCCCGATGACCTCCCCGATCCAATGATGGGACTTGTTGCTCTCTGTGCCTATACGTCCTTAGCAGTATCCCAGTCCATGAGATGGTTTTCCCTCTTGCCGTGGTCTGATATCGCAGACTTTAGTTGTTCTTGGGAGGCTTGTCGCTTAGTGGCTCAGTGCATGTTTTGGTTATTTCCTTTTCACATTTCATTTTGTGTTCTTTTTTTCATGTGTTAAACGCTCTACCTGTCTCGCCTGTGTCTGAGTTGTTGCATGACAAACAAGATATTTCATATATAACACTACATTTGTGGTCTTGATCCATTTCGTCCTAGGGGTCCACTAGTAACTTCCGTAATTTTGTGTGAGGTTTGACTGGAGTATTGACGTTACGTCTGTTCATGGCCCGTTGTATTTTTTCCGTTATGCGTCTGACATGTGGGAGTATAACCATGGACCTATTTTGCTGTGTTCTCGTGTGTTTTATGCTTCCATCGTATTTACTGTCCCAAGTCCAGAAAGTATATTGTACCACACTGTAAATCGGGATGAGGGGGTATACCAGCTTTCTCACACCTGGGATACAATTCTGAAGAAGTTGGACTGAAGATGGCGCTGTAGTCCTCCTGCTCCAAGTAGGAAGACAGCTTCAAAATCTGTTTAAATCAGCTGACCAGACACGTCACAGCGACATCATGTTACAACTCCGTCACTGTGTCCTTGGGCAAGACACTCAAGAAGCAGAGCGCAGCCAAAACAGTCAAGGTATGAAATAAAGAATATAAAGTATTAAAAGCAGCTGTAATTGAATAAATGCAGGATGCAAGAAAGCTGTACTGCGGAACATTCCAGGCAAATCTATCTTCATGGAGAACAGCACTATATACTGTACTTCAAAAACTGTCAGAATACCTCACCTGCTTGTTAATCATTGATACTGGAACATTTAATACCAGATCACACGACTGATTAAGGCTAAGAACTAGCTGCACCAAAACTGAGATGGGAAAGAGGCTTTTAGCTGTTTTGCTTCACAAAAATGGAACACACTCCAAGGAAAAGCAAAACTGGATACGTTGGTGCCACAATCGCAATTTAATAATGTGGTAACAAACTTTTGTACACACACCTGCACCTGTTTTTAATGTTTTATATGGACTTGCTACTTGTGTGTTTTGTTTGTTTTTATGCTTGTATTGTGTTTTAAACAGGGCGTCCATGCAAAAGTTGGGTTCCCCTGTATAAATAAAGATAGATCTAAAAACATTATTTGTAAAAAGCTATCGAAGTGAACCGTACAGCCGCAGCATGTCCTTGCATTTAGAAATTGCAATAACAACACGGACCTAGATGACGAGCCCATTCTCCTGATGTCAAACGCCCGGGTTCAACTGTTACAGCACCAAATGAATATTCCTCATTCACCCCCGCACATTATCCTTGGGCGCCTCTCTACTCATTATAACCATAAATCCCCCAATCTCTTCTATACAGCGCAAACGAAAATTATTACCATCCCTCGATTCGCCCCCAACCCCATTACCTTTTTCTCTCCCAATCCCGTCTGCTCCTTCATTTGGCCCTCATTCCCCGAGCGCTCACACACACTACAGTGAGGGGTGCGCAGACACGGAGAGCTGGGGTTATCGCGCTCACACAGGGCACTCTGATTATGTATTTCTGGGCTCTGGACACAGACAGGAGATAAGGAGGAGGACTACAGGGAGACGGCGACCTGCACAAGGAGCGGAGACTTAGGTGGAGGAGGGGTTAGACCTGTGTTTGACCTCCGGTGGAATCAAAGCGTTTAATCAATAAGTAACAGAGACTTGTAGACCTGTATTTGTGCTCTAATTTTGGCCGATCCCTCTGCGTTAGGGGGCAAGGGGGCAGTTCGAGGCGGTTCAGGGCAGTCACGGCCGATAGGGATGCAGCCTAAGCAAGGTTTGGGATACTTTTTAGGATGATTAGGAGTCCTGAGAAGTACGCCTGTCGTAATCACTATAATAATCACTATATTACTGTACATTCAAAAGTTCAGAAAGGCTTGAAAATGTGCACATCTTGCATATACATATAGATATTCCAGAAAATAACAGAGTCATGAAAAATGTTAGTAAAAATATTCAAAAAAAAGACAAAAAGAAGCCTGTAATTTAACCTAGTGGCGTCACCAGCTTGTCTCCATGGAAATACACGTTTAATGTTGGTATAATGTGTAGCTTAGAGCACCTTTAACAACATTATTATTGATTTGATTGTTTGACAGTTAAACCCGGAACGACCTTAACCACTCTGCCACCATTTCCTCGCTGTATAACTCAAGTGTTCAATAGCAGCCACTTTACATTATGAAAAGGAAATCCAAATGTAAGAAAAAACTAATATTGCAGCGCTACGGGGCGACGGCAGCTCAGTCGGTGGAGTGTTTGTCCACTGATCCGAAGGCTGGCGGTGCGATTCCAGTTCCCACAAACGAGTACTGTGGTTGTTGTCCACTGATCCGAAGGCCGGCGGTGCGATTCCAGTTCCCACAAACGAGTACTGCGGTTGTGTCCTTGGGCAAGACATTTAAGCCGCCTCACCGTGTACTCATCTGCGTACGCTGGTGTATGAATGTGCGTGAATGGGTGAGTGGTCCCTTGATGTAAAGAGCTTTGAGTGTCTAGAAGGTGGAAAAGCGCTATATAAAAATGTGACCACGTGACCATTTATGTTTTTGTTTTTTTTTTGTCTCAAGTGCTCAAGTCTTAAAAGTTGTGAGTTGCAGTCACACAAGACAATTCTTAATTTTTATTTGGCCTTGCACCGCCATCCCTTGTGACAACAGTATAGATGCTGATTTATTTTCTGTACAAAAATTTGCTACAAACCCAATGCTTGTTGCTCCCTGATATACACCTCAGAACTGTAACCACTGCAAAAGAGCATGAACCAAAACACATGTTACACACTTTACGGCCATTAATGTCAACAATAACAAGGCGGGACCATGCTCCCCTCCCCGTCTCACTGGGGTACACGCCATTTTGGAACAGCATTGAAAGAACATACGTGGTTAAACTCCTCTTTTTGCATAGTTCACAGTCATATTTATAGTAAAGCTGTTGAAAGCCCTGTGCATACTGCCCTAAGCTCCTAAAGCCACTGTGATGGTAGAACATATGATTCTGCTTATGAAATGAAAAAGTCTGCACGACACAGAACGAGCTACAGAGCTGATCCAGTTGTGTCAAATTCAGTGAGCACTTATCAAAACATTTGGTAAAAAGAAACAACAAACGATGGACCCGACGACTGAAGATGCTTACCTTATATGAAGGTCTATGAATTCAAACGTACACTCAACAGCATAGACATGTACAGTGTGTTTCTACAAACAACAGCTGTTCAGCCTCTGTTTAAGGCAAGCACACTTTTACAGGGTATGGGAAATTATCTAGCAAATTTTTATTAGATTCGCAAAAATCTAAATTAGGAACGCTGGTATCGAATATCGCCGCCGATCCATGAGAATTTGGTATCCGCTCCAAAATATAGGTTCTGTCGATGTCCCGGTTGGGTTGGGTCCAGCTGCAGCTCCGGTGTCGGACTGGTTTAGTTGTAGTTCACGCAATAACTATTTATTTATTAACGGAAAAGGCTTGCGGTCGGTCCGGTGTCCAGCAAAAATAGACTCTCAACAGAATTAATCCAGATCACCACGGCATGTCCATCGGCACGTCCGCCCGCACCACCGCACTGCACGGCGTGCGATCTGAGCTCCCCCCGCTACTTGTAATTATACCAAATACCACCGGACTGGAGCTCCACCATGTGCAGCCTGAGCCCAGGGTTAGACTATTTACTGATCGTAGTCGGTCCAGAAAGTCTTAAAATGTTTGAACTGTTAATACAAAGTTGTTCTGCAGTTAGTAGAGATAAAAAGCAGCTACATTACACATTTTGTCATACAATATTTTTTCTTTATAGGAAAATAAAGTGTATTTTTAGTCCCTGCACTGGTATCGGCAGATATCAGCCATAGTATCAGAATCGGTATTGGAAATGAAAAGGCTGGATCGGTGCATCCCTAACCAAGATTCAGCATACAATTCAAATTTAACTTTGCCAGGACCATCTGAGTGCACTGAAATAAGAAGTGATAAGCTAATATAAAAATCCCATTCATTTCACAACATGGTTTTTACGCTATTTCGTTTTGCAATACAGCCACACAGTTGCCACAGATGTAGTAGCAGTTGTAGTGCACTTATTTATTTACAAGTACATTTTTTTCATGTTTGGCCTAAGTTGGAGTAGTACTTTGAAGTACATGCGGTTGTAGTAATTGGAGCAGTAGAACTGGTTGTAGACATAGGAGCCCTCATGGCTTTTTTCAGTATTACTAGTTCACAAAATATTTTCAAATTTGCACTTAATAAAGTCTAGAAAAAATAGAAAGCGTATAACTGTAGAACCACAGTGTCTTAGTGGGAGGCTGTGATTGGCTGATGGGTGAGATGGAGGGTAGGAGGTTTGAAGGGGGGCACATCACTGGGACATCTGAGGCCGGGGGAGTGAAGGCTGCTCTGGCTCTCTCCTGCTCTGGTGCTGTGATGGAGCCGACCTTGGACTTAATGACTACCAGAAGAGACTGAGCACCACTTGACAGCAAGATGGAGGGACAGAGCGGAGGGCTGAGGAAGAAAGAAAATACACTCCAAAAAGAAAGACTGGAGATGGTTATAATTATCAGCACCAGATGGCAGTATGCTGAGAGAATGGAATAATGAATTACAAGCATCGCTCTGCTACTCAAGCGGCAGTTGTCTAGTTCACAAGTAAATTCTCTCATAAATTCTTAAAAATATCTATATTGCCTTTATATTCAAACATATGTGCTTTTATTGCAAGAGAAATATCGTAAAACATGCATTCTCTTGAGCGGGCTTGCCTTTCCATAGATTTAACTTGGCCTGTGGCCTGGTAGTGTCACCTGCTTGTCTCCATGGAGATGGATAAGTTTAATGCCATACCATGCAAGATTCCGGTTAATAACATCCTCATGAATACCAGCAGGTGATGCACCTCCGTAGCCTGTATATATAAATGGACATGGCTAACCCATTAGCTGCCGCGTTCCAAATAGGAAGTGATCATGGGCGCTTCCGGCTCCATCGACTCTGGGTCCAATTTATTTCTATTGAAAAATTGTCGCCTCTCTCTGTAACTGCTGCTATCAGGTTCGTCATTTTGGTCTTAAAATGTTCGTATTAACCCGCTCTATATGATCCTAGTATTTTTATTTCACATTAAAAACAAACAAGACCATTCCACCTAACATTAGCAACAGGTTTGATTGACAGTGTTGCTAAGCGGATTGGCTCGGCTCTTTGGTGGTTATGATACTCCATATCCAAATATCCATATTTCAAATATGGAACTCTGCTCCAAATTGTCCCCTATAACTGCTCTAGCCTCGACGAGCTTCATTTGACTGGAGCCAAACGCTATGGGTGATGCCACACTCACTTAGTCCACTTCTTTACACAGTCTATGTGTATCTCCCACCAGAAAAGTTCCATAGTGCCTCTTTAATCCCCCCTCAATTTTTTTTAAGTGATTGGTTCTCTAAAATAATTACTACTTTCCCCCCAATCAATACATGACAAGCTTAAATATCTAACTTTTTTCTTCCTTAAAAAGTTGAAAGTTGCACCACGGTATCTCTGGTTAATTTCAACACATCCCATGTAATTTCAACGACCAAAGCATTTTCATTTCCATATTTTCCAGGCGTCTCTGCGCTGTGTCCGGCTCTGCTCCGTTTAGCACTGGCCCTGCAGACTGAGTGGCAGCTGTCTGTGGAGCTTCACTGAGCGCTCTCATTAGCCCTGTCAGTCACGCTACTCCTGACATCCTCTCACATCCTCTCATTTAGGCCCGAAGATGATCATGATGAACTTCAGAACAGAGAATGAAAAAAAAAAGTCTTGAAAAACTTCTCTCAGAATTTGTTTCATCTATTCATGAGTTTCAGCTTTCTGTTAATGGGTGACATTTTGAGGACTTTTCACCATTCAAGGGATATACAGTATTTTGTTTGTATTTGTTTCATATTTTGGTGGTTTTCAGATTCTAGAATGTGACGATGTCATACTCTCAGACGGGGGCAAGAGCCAGTTTTCTCTGCTGATTACACTGTACTTTGCCATGAAATATCCAAAAGGTAAATTCACAAATGTTGAACCTGATCATTTCTATTAGTGACTAATTAACAAATTGAATTACAACAAAAATTTTCATTTTAACAATATTCATTTCAGCTGCTCCCATCTGTATTAAATATTATTGGCCTATAGAATGTTGTGATGTCGCAACTCATGAGCCTCAGCATCCTCTTTATGGGTGACATTTTGAGGACTTTTCACCATTCAAGGGATATGCAGTATTTTGAATGGCATCCTCTCATTTGTTTCATCAAGTCTTAAATTTCAGCTTCCTGTCTATCATGACATTGAGAACCTTTTACCAATCGAAATTTGAATCATTTGTTTTGAATTGTTAATTGCTATGACAAGAAAAGAAATGCTGTAATGCTAATGTTCTTCTTTTGAGACCTACATTTTGTCTTGTTTAAGTGGTAAGTCTCTGCAAAGTTTTTATTGCTGCACAGTTTGACTAGTAAATTCAGTCATATCTAGTAATATTACATATAGCTATAAAAAACACACGTTTTCTTATGTGTCGCCATGGAGATATGCAGGTAGCACCACTAATAATAACAACCAATCGCTTATAGCCAAACATAAGTGTCCATATAATAAATGCAAACACCCGTGAGACCTGTCAAAACGGCTTCTGCTTTTGACTTCAATTTAAGCGGATGATTAATCTTACTCAGGTATACTGTTCACACACTCAGTTCATATCAGATTCTCAAATTAGCTTGAGAAAGTCTAGGCCGCACACAGAGCCTCCCTCCCCAGAGACGCTGCTGCTCCATAGCCTGCACTGGGAGGCGAGAATGGTATTAATTTCATTATTAATGTTGAGAGCTTTGAGCGCAGCTCAACACCAGGGCCCAGAATAAATACAAATTTCTTTTTTATCCCACAGCGCAACACAGGTCGAGGGGTGCTCTTTTTATTGTCAGTTTTATTACCTTTTAAAATCCTCCCGCAGTCAGAATAGAACAGTGTAGTGAAGTGGCTGGGAAAGCTTTTGTTAGAACTAGGTAAAATGGCTGGTGTGAGCTCTGGTAAAGTTGGACGGTTGTGGTTAGCATTTTGGTTGGTTTCAGCATCTGTGATTAACTTTCAACTTTCAAAATAAAATAACTTTTCTACCAATGCTGTTGAGATATAAAATGACGCAGTATCAACAAGAAAAATAGGGAAAATCTCTCAGCTAAGGCAGCCCTTGCTTAAGACCTGGAGATGGGTCCCCAGCACTCTACTGTGGTCACCCTCTGCTCCACACAGGTTCAGCAGCAGTCGCCTCATGGGGCTTAACAAAAGTGTTGATTTAACAAACAGAAAGTTAGAAAGTCATTGGCCAATAAAAGAGAAGCAGATTAACCATTCACAGGAAACTAGCAAACAAATAACTATCCCAGAGTGCCCCCTGTCCTTAGACCTTCCTTTTGGGCAAGGAAAAACTCCCAACTTATCCCAGTTGCAATGCAGAAGACGAGTTTCTCCACAGGGACTATGTATTCCTGACAGTATCATTTGCCTATGCACAAGCTCCCTGCACTAAAATGGATTGTCAATATAACAAGGTTTGCTCCAAAATTGCCTTAGTTGAACTTAAGTAGCCGTATCTCAATAATCGCAGGGAGGGAATTGATCTGGCAAAGCAATCACCGAACTGGCAGCAAACATCTCTGTTTACCAAAATCTTATCCAGAAAATGTCAGTCAGACAAAACACCAATTTGATGGCAATTCGCATTAAACTAAGAAGCTAAAAATTCAGAAAGAAACATAAACTGCAAATTTCAATCTAAAGTCTTGACATTATTAAAATGTTACCTTGTTAAAATGATCACTAATATTAACCTTACATACGCAATTAAATGTATTATGTCCCACACAACCCTGGAACAGATCCACAGACGTTTTTGCTGGTAAAACGGCACTGGTAAAAGCCCTCAAAGCTATTCTGTATCTCTGCTATTCTGCTGGAATTCCTAATAGGCAACTTGGCTCCAAATTGGCCCCGATAACTTCTAGCCTCGAGGAGCTTCATTTGACTGGAGCCGAACGCTATGGGTGACGTCACACTCACTTAGTCCACTTCTTTATACAGTCTATGGTTAGTACCTGGTATTGATTTTTTGGAAAACCATAGTTGCCTTATACAAACTTTGTTCAACTTACCTAAACAGCTAAAGGCTAACGTGATTACTAATATTTATAGGCTTTTTCCAAAATGAAGCACATTCATTCTGCTCGTTCAAGACAGACATGTATTGGCCTTTACGTTAAACCCTTCGCAAGGCTCCAGTCGGGTAACAGCGGCATATAACATAATAACGAATGAATCAAATCAGGTATGTTTGCTTCTAAAATCCCACCAGTTCTGTTCCAATCTCCATTCATTATCCTCCCCTCTTAGCCTTTGGAAAAACGTTAGCATATTTTCAATTAGCAGGTTGAGCTCAGAGCGCCGGCAGACATTTTGACATGGCCCGTTGGTGGTAGATCATTTAACGGGATGATGAGTTCTCCAACTGTGCTGCGTTACAAATATTGAGTTATGTAGCGCATCGCAGAGAAAACGCACTAAAAAACATTGAAAGAACATTAGCGCCAAGTAAATCCCAGCATTTTACACGTCTGCGTTGAACCCCTGCTCTGTGGGTGGCCCCTCTCAAGCCATCAGCCCACTTGATTAACAAAATACGATTAGAATTGATTTGCACATCCCCTAATTTGCGAATACTCGGGATATGAAAAATAGACCATCAATCTGAAATGAGTGTGTCATACGAGTTAATAAAAGTAATAGATTTTTGCAGCATGGAGAAGAGATGAGAGATGGAGCAGAGATAATAGAACACAAGGAAAAGGAGGGATGGCAAAAGGAGGGTCCATGGAGTCATCAGAAATGCAACGATTCCAAACGGAAAGATGGATATGATTTTCGGTCAGCGCCGCATGAAGCCGCCTGGGACAGACACAGAAGAGGAATCAACTGCTAAAGGAGATAATGACGGGAGATTATGGAGAGAGGGAAGAAGACGAAGGAGTAGGGGAAGAAGAAGGGGAAGGGGGGGTGGCACTAATAACAGAAATAAAGGAAGACAAAGACTTGATTGTGCTGTGACTTAGAACAGCAAAAAAGTTTAACAATGCCAACATTTTAACAACCCCAATCGTTTATTTCACTGAGCAAAGCAATATTTAATAAATGGAAACTTTTGTGCATTTCGAAAGCATTTTTTTCTCTAATATGCGTTGTAATACAATACGGTCTATGGTTAGAAGTAATATACAGGATGTAACAACAACCAAAACTTTGAAAATACAAGAAAAACTGTTTTTCGAGATTGAATTTGGTCTCTTAAAATCCGAGTCTATCCATTCATTTTCTTGCACTTATCCGGGGCCGGGTTGCGGCGGCAGCAGTCTAAGCAGGGACTTCCAGACTTCCCTCACCCCAGACATGTCCTCCAGCTCCTCCGGTGGGACCCCAAGGCATTCCCAGGTCAGCCCAGAGACACAGTCCCTCCAGCGTGTCCTGGGGTCTTCCCCGGGGCCTCCTCCCGGTGGGACACGCCTGGAACACCTACCCAGGCATCTAGGAGGCATTCGGAATAGATGCCCAAACCACCTCAGCTGCTCCTCTCCACATGGAGGAGCAGCAGCTCTACTCCAAGCTCCTCCGGTGTGACCGAGCTCCTCACTCTATCTCTAAGGGAGCGCTCAGCCACCCTGCGGAGGAACCTCATTTCGACCGCCGCCTTGTATCCGCCATCTTGTCCTTTCGGTCATTACCCAAAGCTCATGACCATAGGTGAGGGTAGGAACATAGACTGACAGGTAAATTGAGAACTTTGCCTTTCGACTCAGCTCCTAAAATCCCAGTATATATGTATTTTGTTATTTACTGATCTTCATCCAACTTTAAAGTGGCCAACACTCAACTACTTTTTTTTAGATTCCAAGGAAAAAAGTTGATAGCCAAAAAACAGTAGCAAACATCACTGTTTGAGCGGTCAGATCCACTGACCCATAGGTTGGCAATGTGATTCCAGCTCCCACAGATGTCGTTGTGTCCTTGGGCAAGACACTTAACCCACCTCGCCCCAAGTGTCTGTGTACACTGGTGTACGAATGTGTGTGTGAATGGGTTTTTTTAGGGCCCCATTAATCTTATCGTTTATCGTCCATATTTTCTTCCCCAATATATCGTACGTCAAATGTTGTTATGTGACAGGCATATCTATGCTAGATGAAAAGTTGGGGAAAACATGGGGGATTTTTTATTATTTTGGTCTTGGCTGGTTTGGTTTTTGGGGTAAAAAGCCCAATAAATCAGGCTAGGATTAGCATATCATTAACTCTCTGTAAAAACCTTCAAAATATTGTTGGCCAATAAGACTGGAGAATCTGTTTGTAGGGGCAAGTTTAAGTGGCCTTTGAAGTTGAAAATCCTTGGTGAAAAATTGAAATAAACGCTTTAATATGCAGGAAAATGTCTTTAGGTCCCTGTGAAAGGTTATATTTTTAGGCAAGAAAATCGCTCTATAAACTGACCAAAATGCTATTATATGAACAGTGTTTACCAGAGCGGTGAACTTGCTCATGTGAACCCAAAAAAGCTTACCTGTGTTAATACTGTAATAAATAATAATGAGCAGTGTGTGTGTGCGTGTGTGTGTGCTAGCCGCTATGCTAATGCTGTTATGACTGGCTGGCTTCATTACTGTCTGTCTACGCTCGGGCCAAGGTCAGAGGAGGCTGCAGCCATGGCGGGGGGCCTCAACCATGAGCACAAATTAATCTGCTGTTTAATCTAATAATGCAGCGTGGCACGGCTGTCTCAGTCCTATTAACACAACTGTAATTGCATTTGGGGAAGAAGGGGCGCACCAGAGCCCACAAGGGTTTGTTAACACTCGCCCGGACACCCCAGTCTATTCAGCATAATTATATTACACTGGCCCAAAAGGCTTAGGGCGCAGGGGGGGAGGAGACACTTTGGAAACCATGTACAAGTATTTTTTAAGTTACCTGCATAACACATAGCGCAAACTTGTGTACACTTCCATATAGACACATTTTTGCAGATAAACTAAGATAAGCTGAGATGAATTTTATTGTCCCCATGGGGAAATTTGTTACGAGCTACAGAACTGCACAAAGCTGCTCATGAAATGTATTAAATCCATTAATCACAAAACTAAGTGAAATAGAGAGAAGTGCCATAGCTCTATTTATCCAGCCATTTTCTTCCACTTATCCAGAGCTGGGTCGTGGGGGCAGCAGTCTAAGCAGGGACTGCCAGACTTCCTCACCCTGGACACTTCCTCTAGCTCCTCCAGGGGGACATCATGGCATTCCCAGGCCAGCCGAGAGACAAAGTCCCTCCAACGTGTCCTGGGTCTTCCCCGGAGCCTCCTCCCGGTGGGACATGCCTGGAACATCTCTCCAGGGAGGCGTCCAGGAGGCATCCGGAACAGGTGCCTGAGCTACCTCAGCTGCTCTGCAGCTCTACTCCGGGCTCCTCCTGTGTGACTGAGCTCCTCAACCTATCTCTAAGTGAGCACCCAGCCACCCTGCAGAGGAAACTCATTTGGACCACTTGTATCCGCCATCTTGTCCATACAGTCATTACCCAAAGCTCATGAGCATATGAAACTATGGTCAGTTCTATCGAACCTCCAGGAGCTTAAAGCTGATAATGCATTATTATACACAGGAGGAACACTATCAGACCTCAAAGCAAGGTGAATGAAGTGCCTTGCCCAAGAACACAATAACAGGGTGTTGTACTGGGAAAAAGGTTGTACTTGAACCAACAACCTTTTGATCAAATGTCTATGCTGTATGAGCTACTGTCACACCAAATGCTTCACCAACTAAGCCACCAAAGTACAGACTTATTTGCATTTAGAAAATTATGAAAATTGGACAAATAACACAACACAAACACAAAAAGTATTATTCCATCCAGCCCACAGTTTTCCAGTGTTCCACAACTTCACACTTGAAGTCGAGGGCAACACTTGGTACATAGAAAATCAGGCGCTTCCTGTTTAATTCAGCCCATCAGCGTGTGTCCATGTTTGCATAGCATAGAGTGTCTTTAACCATGAAGCCCTCCTCATTTACATGCTAATATCCAGAACAGCAGGGTGTAGTCCAACAGAGGCAAATTAATAGCATTCATCTCATTAGGCTTTCATGAGATTTAAAGTTAACACCAAAGTAAAAAGCAAGAAAAACGCACAAAGCCTTTAGTTTGCAGAAGTTAGATTTTACACCTCTGCTATATTCTGGGCCACACAACAGGATTACACTGGGACACTTGGTAACACTTTATAATGACTGCACCTTAAAGCTACCACCTGTAATTAGACTGGCCAACCCTCCCCTGTTGTATTTTCACGCTTCACCACTAGATGCTATCTACGTTACTGCAGTCTGATAGTGTGCCAGCTTTGGACTGACAGAAGAAGACCAGAGAGCACAGGTGAGTCTGAACAAAGAACAGGTGAGGGGGGAGGGGGAACAGGTTTCACTTCTGCCATCTACTGGTAAAAAAAATAAAAAATAAAAAATAAACTTACAGAAGGTAGCTTTAATTAGCCTTAACAAAACATGAGTAAAGACTTAATTCATAATGAACAAATCGTCTATTAAACATGATTCAAGTTAGTAACTACTTAATTAATACCCTAACTCTAATCCCTTAATTAAAGATCCTATATTACGCAAAATTGACTCTTGTGAGCTTTAAGTCATGTTACGATGCTGTTACCTCCTCAAAAACATACCTGGAGTTGTAGACAGACTAATAATAAAGGGTTACTCCAACATGTGTGAAGGAAACAAAATACATCTCCAAAGCTCAAAATCTTCTGTTCCACCTTGTGATGTCATATAGTGGTAGTTTTCAAGTTAACAGCTACTTTTTACCTTTTGTTCAATGGAGACTGGCAATTCCAGGGCTAAAATTATCCAAATGATTCTAGTGAAGGCGTATGGTGCTTAAAAACACAGTGGAGCACTTCCTGTATTACCACATGACATCACAAGGTGGAACATAGTGTCTGTTTGAGAGAAGAACTCAGCCTAAATATGCAGGGTTTGTGTGTTAAACGTGTGAATGAAACAAAACACAACTCCAGGTCTGTTTGTGATGACATAGATCAGAAAATAGCGTAATATGGGCCCTTTAAGTAGTTACTAAGCCTGATTCATTCTTAATACACTATTTGTTCATTAATTAATTAAGTCTTTGTTCATGCTTTATTAAAGGTGCACTACTGACTTTTCTGATGGAGTGTCTGCCACCTAGTTGTCTCCATAGGGATGTTATTGTTTTCCTTGGAATGTTCTACGGTATCTATCTATTTATCTATCTATCCATTATCTATCTACAGGTAGACAAGCATGGGGCGCCATCAAACCAAGTTACAGGTCAGATCTGTGGAGAGACGTGCCAGCTCACAGTAGGAATGTGTTTGTCAAGGTATATTTTTAACTGAATTGAATTGAACTGAATAATAACCGAATAAAAGCAAGACACACAAGTTTAATGCAACAGTGTGCAACATCACAAGCAAAGCAATAATATCGTACCCTCCAGAAAAGTTCCATAGTGCACTTTAAAACTGAGCTGAACAGTGACCACCCACCCTGCGATTCTGGAACAAAATTTTACATTCATTTTTTTCATACTTTCCAAAAAAATTAACAGTATGACTTTGAAAGTTTGCTCAGGGATAATCAGCTACGTGGTAACTAATAACCACAAGACCTTGAATTTTATTTAAAAATCTGTTTCTTAAACTTTACAAACTGCAAATTATTAAAACATTTTGCTGTATCTTGCATTTTAAATGGCCTTTTTGAACTTAAAACAACGGTGCTATGGATATTAGTTAGTACGTAGCTGCTTAACATTTGAATTTTTCAAAAGGTCTATGGGAAAAATGAATGTAAAATTTACTTCTGAACCTGAACAGGCCGTCACTCTTGAGCTTCACAGTGTAGTTGTTGCAAAGTGTTACCGTCTTCTTTCAAATTCAAAAGAAAAAATGAACCCGCTAACCGCTAACCACACAGCAAGCGTAAAGTGCAGTAGAGAATGGTAATGTGTTACTTACAGCGGTGAGGTGAATGACGCCCTGGGAGGTGACCGGACACCCCATGAAGCCCACGAACTGCAGCTCGGGACAGTGCTCGGCCACGGCACACACTGATCTGTCTGTGACCTGCACGAAAGCAACAAGGACGACTTTTAAATCCAACATCAAGAGGCCTCAGTTTGGTGAAAGCACAAAACGTCAACAAAAGGTCATTTTAGATGGAAAATCGTGCAAATGATGAAATGAAATGAAAGACAAAATGAAACACAAAAACACATGAGATAAGTTCAATCAGGGTCTACATTTGCACACACGAGTCTTATCACTTGCCACAAAGGCCACACATCATTTCAAATACAATTACAATTAGTTTGCTACAAATTAGTTTGTAGAGGAGTCAATTAAAAGTCCTATATTACGCCAAATTTACTCTTGTGAGCTTTAAGCCATGTTAAAACGCTGTTGTCTCCTCAAAAACGTACCTGGAGTTGTGTTTTGTTTCGTTCGCACATGTTTGAGTAACACTTTATTATTAGTCTGTCTACATCTCCAAAGCTCAAAATGCTCTGTTTAACCTTGTGACGTCATGAAGTGGTAGTTTTCAAGTTAACAACTACATTTTACCTTTAGTGTCTGCGTACACTGGTGTATGAATGTGTGCGTGAAAGGGTGTAAAGTGCTTTGAGAGCCTTGAAGGTCCATGATGCTCCAACAGTCCATGATGTCCTGTGTAAGCGGCGCTGTAGCGGGTGGGCCTTTGAATTGTAGGGTCGCTGGTTCAAGACTACGGCACTCATCCATTAACTCCAACTAGTAACTAACCAGACAATGAAAAGAAAGAGGGAGCGAGCGAAGATTAACATAAAAAAGGTTTAAAGGAGCGGGCGTGTTTCAAGCCGTGATGGATGGGAGGCTCCCTATCATTCTAACACTCATAATGGACCAGCGATCGATGTGGAAGCAGAACGTTTCCACCGGCTTCCACTGTAGTCATCGATACGGCTATTGATATCCCCAGCCCCTCCCCTCTGCGTTCACCCCTCTGATTGTTCCTCTCTCTGTAGACTCCTCCATCAAACACGAGCGTACGCAGGAGAGGCAGAGAATACAGAATCGACTGTACTCTATGATTAACCACCAAAACAAGCCTGCATCCTGTGAGCAGATCTGAAAGTTCAAGCTTTCACCGTCTGTTCAACTTCAGCACAAAGAACTCAAAGGAGAAAGTGAGACTATGAGAGGAAATCAGAGGCCATTCACACAACCAATCATTCCAAAAGTACAATACAAAAATCTGGTTCTCATTACCATTACAGTTTTGGAAAATATTTTCTAGAGCCAATAGAAGTTCTGGAGCATGTGCTTTGTGAGATGATTTCAGGTTCAAATATGTGACAGTGTCTTTAATCTAGTTTTTAATGATTACAACTAAATTACTACACACGTAATGGTAAAAGTTCACATTTTTATATAGCACTTTTCCACCTTCAAGTCACCAGAGCGCTTGTAAAAGTTCACATTTTTATATAGCACTTTTCCACCTTCAAGTCACTCAGAGCGCTTTACATCAAGGAACCACTCACCCATTCACACACACATTCATACACCAGTGTACGCAGACACTGGGGTCGAGGTGGGTTAAGTGTCTTGCCCAAGGACACAAGGACAGTATTCATCTGTGGGCAGTGGTGGAAGGTAATGAAGTACAAATAGTAACTTTACTTAAGTACATTTTACAGTGGATACTTTTTACTTTTACTTCACTACATTTGAGAGCAGGTATCTGTACTTTCTACTCTACTACATTTTTGAACAGGACTGAAAAGTAAAAAGTACTTTTCATATGATTTAAGGCGTTATTTTGACCATGTTTGTGGTAACTTCCTGACTCAAGTTTTCAAGTTCAAGCTTCAGCTTTGAGCAAACGAAAATAAATACACAAAATTCATAAGAAAAATGAATTGACTGAATTGATTCATCTTGTTACTGTTGCCCAAAATATGTAGCATTTTTGAATCTATATAGTACACTACATTTAACACAACACTTGTGTGAAATACTTTGACTTTTTACTCCTAAAGTACATTTTTAAATGGGTACTTAAATACTTTTACTTAAGTCAGTTTTTGTCATGTTTTTACTTTTACTTTTACTTGAGCAACTTTTTACCTTTGTATCTGTACTTTTACTTAAGTAACAAAATTGAGTACTTCATCCACCGCTGTCTGTGGGGCGCACTGCCAACCTGTGGGTCAGTGGACCTGACCGCTCGACCAGTGATGTTTACGTCGAGAGAGGGATTTGAACCCCCAACCTCTGAATTAGGGGACAAACACTCTACCAACTGAACTACTGTTGCCCATTTTCATTTTACAGTGAGTCATGGGTCGGTTTGGAACCCTTTTGCTGACATTCATATCTGACTGTCTCCAAATAATAAAAATAAAAACTTTAAAATTGCTATAGTCAGCTGTGGTTGTCTTGGATATTGAAGATGTAATTACAACAACTCTCACATCACTTTGACACATAGTTCAGACATGAGTTTAGACATCACTTTGACACATAGTTTTGTCAAGAAAGAAACAACCATGAAAAACCCTTATGTCAAACTGTAATAGAGCGATGTACATGGATTTTTGCTTTTATGGGTTTGCAAAATATAGAAATTCTTTACAATTAGGACCAGACGGTGCACAGTGATTATATGGTGGTTTTGCCATCTAAAAACATTGCAAAAA
>KN483021.1:41096-64058 GCA_000787095.1 Periophthalmodon schlosseri | reverse complement strand
AAAATCTAAAAAAAAAAAAAAAAAAAATATTTAAAAAAAAAAAAAAAAAAAAAAAAAAATTGGATTGTGAAAATGAAGAGTGCAAAAACAGATAAGTTCCATGTGTAAAAGAAAGAAATCGGATACTTGGAGTTTACTCTTAGTACAGTAATGTTTTCAAAAGCGAAATGTATTTTACTGTTTCAAAATGTAACTCCATCTCCTTGACCCATTTCTATATGGTTTGAATGTTGACTTCCTTCACCCCAGACACGTCTTCCAGCTTCAGGAAGTGTCTGGGGTGTGGGAAGTCTGGAAGTCTCTGTTTAGACTGCTGCCCCCGCGACCTGGCCCCAGATAAGTGTAAGAAAATGGATGGATGGACAAAAGAAAAAACCTATACAGTATTTCTGACAATGTGGGAAGGATTATTTGTATAATTGTATGTAATTTATATGTATGTGCAGTGTTGGATTTGATAACGAGGGGATATTTGATTAGTCTGGTCTTGCAAAGAACGATAACGTCCCAATGGCAGGGTGCCCAAATACAAATGTTATTACTTTCCCCCAGCTGCGTTTATTTTTGCTGTAAACTGGAAAAAAAATCTGATGAACAAAACAGGAAAAAACAAAGAAACAACAACAACATCTCCATAAACGTATTAACATAGAATAAGTCAAGTAAAAATGGTTTAGTAGTTAAACAAATAAATAAATGTGAGGTTGTTCTGTAGAAAACAAAACAGAATTCCAAAATTGTTTCACTTTTGTTAATACTGATCATTGTAACTTGTGCATTGTGGGATGTAATATGGTCCAAATGATCCAAAAAGGTTAAAAAAACCAAAACAAAAATGAAAGTGAAAGTGCAAATATCTGAATCAGCAGAATTGTCTAGTGACGTGATGTTCGTGAACGTGTCGGCTCTTTTCAGCGATTCTTATGTGAATGCTTAATGTGAACGGTTGGAACCGGATCTCAGTTTTTAAAAGAGGTGAATCTTTCTCTTTGTAATTTGTATGTATTTTTAAACTGGTTAACCCTGAACTGACACAAGAATCAGAACAGGTGACGCGAGTAAGAGCTCTGTGCACAAAAAAAACAAAAAAACAAAACAAAACATATTTGGCATCATAATAACAGTTAGTTTTAAAACATATATATATCATTACTATTGTTGCATTGTAGTGTTTTATTCACTATTTTCATAATTCCAAACACACTCCCACTCTCAGTTTGAACCATTTTAAACATATCTGAGCCTTGGTCATTTCTTTCTGTGATTAGTTTGTAGATAAAATGAGTTCTCACTTTGGCTTCTGTCATATAAATAAATAGTAAAAGAGCCAGTCTTTTGAATGGCTCTTTGAAGAGAATGCACCCAAAAGATTCCGATCCCACAAAGAACTGCAGACGCAAACCTTGCTTGCTCCTGCTGCTTCCGTCTTTACTTTTTAATCATTTTACCTGTTCCAGTGCAGGAAAAATTGTTTAGTTATGATTTTCTTTTAAGTAAACCAAGAGTTTTAAATGATTTTTACATTTTTTAACAACATTTCTGACGAGCCAGTGACATGTCCGGGGGAAGAAACCAAAGAAATTCTTTCGGTGAACGCTGTCTCTTTCCAAATTCTTTCCTCCACAAAACCACAAAACAATTTCTTACAAGTTTATATTTTGTTTACATACTTGCTGACCAAAACAAAGTATGAATTCTAGATAAAGCGTGTACTCCTAGCTCTTAACAAGCCCTCCTCTTTGCTGGACATGTGAAAAACTTGGACTTTTTCTCTGCATGGTGTCAGTACAGCTCAACTCTCTCCTCTCACTAAAATAAAGGAGTCCACAGTATCTGCACTGCTCTCCACGTGCCCGATAACCTCCTGACTTAGCAGCAGGAGTGGGCCCTGAATAAAGATCATATCTTTTAATTAAACTTTCACTTAGTTGAAAGAGAGACGGGGAATGGGAGAAGAGGGACTCGGTTCGTGGCCCGTCGGAGCTATTTTATATCTTTAAGGAATTTTACGGTTGGTTGGCCCGGCAGAATTTCGATTTGGAGGTGCAGATCTGGAGGTGTCCCGTAACATTACAGGGGATTTGCTGAGGAGACTCAAAGTAAACAGGGTCGCTCGTTCATTCTAACTTGATTACATTTTAAAAGCTGTCTGGTGTAAACATTTATCTATTCAATTTGTGCCTAAACATGGGGGAAAAAACAAAATGGCTGTAAGTGGTTGGGAGTGTTAAGAAAAAGGTGGATGGTATTAGCATGTTGACATATTTTGGTCCTAGACTGTATATATAAATGGACATAGCTAACCTGCTAGCCGCCACGTTCCAAATAAGAAGTGATCATGGGCGCACTACCGGCTCCGTCGACTCTGGCTCCAATTCACTTCGTATGAAAAACTGTCATGGGCGCACTACCGGCTCCGTCGACTCTGGCTCCAATTCACTTCGTATTGAAAAACTGTGGCCCCTCTCTCTGTAACTGCTGCTGTCAGGCTCGTCAATTTGATTTTAAAATGTTCGTATTAACCCGCTCTACATGATCCTGGTGTTTTTATTTGGCTATTGTGTCTGTAAATCAAGTTATGAACATTAATAACAGACAAATCAGACGCCTTCTTTCCCCAAAGTCGCTCCCAAAGCGTTAGCAACAGAGTTAATTGACAGCGTTGCTAAGCGCCCGCTCCCTGCTCCCAGCGGTGTGGGTGGAAAGGACGTTATCTTCAACAGCCTCGCTCCGGATTGGCTGTTTGGTTGTTATGATACTCGCGGTCAGAATTTCTAATATGCAACTTGGCTCCAAATCGACCCCTTTAACTGCTCCAGCATCGATGAGCTTCATTTGACGGAGCCGAACGCTGTGGGTGACGTCACACTCACTTAGTCCACTTATTTATACAGTCTATGATTTTGGTATAAGATAATAGGGACACAAAGCTCCACAGAACCGCTCCTTCACACAGCGAGGGTGGATCAGTCTATCTCCGAGTCTCCCTCCAGATGCGACGGGGCATCCTGCAGGGGGCAACACACACACATAATTAAAGTGTCCATATTATGCTAAATACGTTTTTGGTCTATTTTGATCAAAAGTATAGTGGTTTTGTTAAGTTTTTTCTTGCTGTCTCTTAAATAACTAAAATGGCCTAGGCCTGTCACGATAACACATTTTGAAGCACCATATATGGCTATAGAGATATACTGCGACAAACGATAATGTTGAAACTACTGTATACTGCTGATAAAATTAAAATTCAGCAAGATAATCCCAACAAAAGCATTTTTAAATAGACAGTATCAGTAAAATACATGAGCTGCAACAAATAAACTGCCGAATGAAGCAATAATTAGCCATAGAAGTGACTTATTTAACCTCAGATCTTAACGTATTATAACAAAAATATCAAAAATCTTCCCAATTTTGCAAAGAAAAAGTGTCCATGGTAAATATTGAGCCCCAAAATATACTGTTCCATCTTTCATATACTGAACGATAACTCGATATCAAGATTATTGTGACAGGCCTATCTGTGCTGTTAAAAATCCATAGGGAATCAAAATGACATTGCTATAGCCTGATGTTTGAGTTAGAGTCCAGACATATCCCTGTTTTAAAGCTCAGGAAAAACGCTGACGGTACATGTGCATTATCCTGGCACTAGACAAATGTTTTACTTAGAGAAAATCATCGACATTTTTCAAATCAACTTCCCACTGCACCTTTTAAAACACAAATGAGTCAGTATTTCTGTTCAAATTTGCCTATTTACGCCCATTGGTGCTGCCATGTTTGTTTTGGTTGGTTGGGCACTTCGCCTTTGGCTTCTGCTCAAATCAAAATGTTGCCCTGTGACGGGACTGGTCATCTCACCCAAGCCTATTAACCCAGGGAAAAAACAGCTCCTAAATGTCAGAGTATATGATTAACTTGATTGTGGTATTTTTATTTCACTATTGTGTCCTTAAATCAAGATATGAACATTAATAACAGACAAATCAGGCGCCTTCTTTCCTCGAGGTCACTCCCGCTGGGTTTGACAGGTTTGATTGACAGCGTTGCTAAGCGCCTGCTCCCTGCTAAACCAGCGGTGCGGGCGGGAAGTGGCGTTACCTTCAACAGCCTCGCTCAAGATTTGCCCTTTGGTTGCTATGATACTCGAGGTCAGACTTCCAAATATGGAACTCGGCTTCAAATCGGCCGCTATAACTGCTCTAGCCTCGATGAGCTTCATTTGACTGGAGCCGAACGCGGTGGCTGACGTCACACTCACTTAGTCCACTTCTTTATACAGTCTGTGGTTGCATGTTGTATTGATTTACTTCTTGGTTGGTAATTATTTTGTACAGGCCCAAGTTTTACATCACATTACAATTTTATGAGCATTAGTGTGAATTGAACTGTAGTCTCTACTTTTGTTGCGTCCTTGACTTCGATCCTGCTCAAAATAGCTGTAAAACTTGCCTATCATATGTGTGTCTTGAAAAAAAAACGACTGTCTAAAATATCTTTAAGTACAGAGCGAATGGGTAAAGAGTTAAACCTCACGAGAGCGTTTAGCTGTGATGTGAGCTGTGGGCCAGAGTCCAGAGCCCTTAGACCTGAGCCTCTGGAGGGTTCGCTGCTGGGACCGAGTCTGTGATGGAGAGAGTCAAAGGGACAGCGAGAGCCGGCCTGGTCTTACAGTCACTCATCTGTCTCTGTTAAAACTGTAAGGACATTTCCTCATTGTTTCTTATTGCAATATTGATACTGGTGGTGAATAGTTTATGAACGCAGTTGACGTAAGATTGTTATATAAGATTTTTTTTTTTTTTTCTTTATGTTCATGCTTAAATACTTTTATAAACTTGTAAATGTGAATGTGCTCTGCTTGTTCTTTTTCAGCCATCAGCTACAAATGTCAAAATCGCATCCACAAATCGATCTATATACAAGTGGAAAAAACGCATTTTACATAAAATTTGCAAGATGTCAATGTTATCCGTGCTTTACGCAGCCGATTCCCCCTAGTGATGAACAAAATGGCTTCTAAACCATAAAATACTTTAATTCTGAATATTAATCTTAAATTGACTAGATTTAAATTAAAGATTCACTATGTCGATTTCCTGGTGGTGGGTACATCTGCTTGTTTCCATGGAGAGAATATTGCTGTCTCTAGAATGACATAAAACTTAACTATTTTGTGATCAATTCCAGGTATTTATATTGCTTAAAATATCTTGTAAAACTGCATTGTTATTGTGAGTAGGATCGCCTCTCCACAGATCTGACTTGTAACTTTGCCTGGTACCGTCTCTTTTTTGAAGTTAAATGCCGTGGAACTGTGGAACTCTGACAAACACTGACGTCGCCCAAACATTACAAAAGTTTTCTTAATACATAAAATCGAACTCGTATTTGAATTATACTCTTAATAAAAAGGCCAATTCCAACGATTCACAAAAAGACGTTTAGTCCGTGGCGCTGTGAGACGTGTCTGAAGCTAAAGCTAAAACTAGCGTAAACACGAAACTACTTCTGGTTTATCTTCAGCTTTTTCTGCATTTACTGCATTTCACTTCTCTGCACCTCTACGCCGCATTTTAACCTCCCTTTATGTAATGCAATGGGCTCATGTTAGATGCATTACAGAAATACAACATTTTGGATCTTGGATCGCCTCTCCACGGAGTATAAGTCACACCGGAGTATAAGTCACACTGGAGTATAAGTCGCACTAGCCAAAAAATGCATAATGGTGAAGAGAACAACATATATTTCACATATAAATCGCATCTGAATATAAGTCGCACCCCCAGCCAAACTATGAAAAAAAGTGCGACTTATAGTCCGGAAAATGCAGTGCACAAGTGCAGTGCATCGATCAACAAGAAACAGCTGTTGCATTCGCGCTTTGTTTTGCGACACATATCAGCTCAACATATAAAGTGGCCATCACTGGAAATACGGCAGTTTATCACAAGATCAAGTCAGTGTTTGTTGAGAGATTATATTATTTTCTGCTTATATCTGCTTTTTGCCGTCTTGAGTCTGCGCTCTCTCTTGCCCAATCATCTCGTTTCTTGTGTAGCCACGCCTTAGCTAAAACGATCTGTACCGTGCTGCCCCCTTTGGGAGCTAGAACCCTCCAGAGTCCACTTCTGACCTCTCAGATGGGGCGGTACAGTTCACTTTAGACAGTGGAGACACTCGTGGCCCGTTCTGATCTGCTCCAAAGGGAACGAGTGGAAACGAGGCTATGGAGACAAGCAGATGGCTGATCCTCCACCACAAGATGCTTCTTTAATGTTGACCAATAAAAAAATATGGTTTACTCCTCGTTGAAAAGCTGCATTCAAGTCCGTCCTATAAGCCAACCAGACACATCCCTCTATATCCCCTTTTTTTTTTTTTTTTACGTATCATTCGTTAACATATGTTCTCAAAGTTTGGATTCACGTAGAACATAATCACGTTTAAACTTTACCGACTCCCAGCTCCTCTCCGCGGGCTGTTTCTTCATTGGGAGGTCTTTGGTGTAATCCAGCCTGACAGCGGCCCGACATGCTTTGACAATAATGAAGTGTAAGTAACCCTCTTCCTCCAGACTCCTCCTCCTCTTCCTCGGCTCTCATCGGGCCTATTAATCATCAGAAATAAGACAACCGCTTTCCAAGAGTGTAATTCGCTTGATCACTGCAGCGTGGAGCCTCTCCGAACAGTCTGGAGATGATCTTCGGCGTAAACAGCTGTGATGAATGGTAATTTTGAAGTATGTTTTCTTAAAGTTACGAGGTTATGTAAGTTTAAGAAATGCTAATAGTTGTTCTTACAGTGCATTTGCCTTGTAGACCAGTTCTTAACCCCTTTTGGTTGTAATTATCAATATTATTTAAGCTTTAGTTGGGTTTGTAGTTGGAAACTGTCCTAAAGCTCAGACCCGTGTTAAGTCGGCTGCACACTAAAGGATTGTAAAATAAGAAAGAAATGCACAAGGATATATGAGGCCAGCGTCATGGCTTTCCATGTTACTCACAGTGGGAGGCAGAGCAAGGCAAGTTTATTTGTATAGTACAATTGGTACACAAATAATTCAAAGTGCTTTACAGAATAAGAAAGACATTAAAATCACAATACAACTAGTCAAAACATAAATAATTGCAAATAATCATCATAAAATTAACATTAAAAGACAGCAGTGCAGAATAAAAGCCTTTCAGTCATATGCACAGCTAAACAGAACCGTTTGGAGCCTGGATTTAAACATTGTCAAAGTCGAGGCCTGTCTCACATCTTCAGGAAGACTGATCCAGGTTTTAGCTGCATAACTGAAACACTGATTTCCCATGTTTAGGGGCCTAAATATGGCCCCTAAATATGGGGAATCCTGACTGGGAACCAGCAGGAGGCCGGGACTAAACCAGGACTAAACCAGGACTAAACCAGGACTAATCCAGGTCTACATCAGGACTACAGCAGGAGGCGGGTCCCTGAAGTCCTCAGAGTGTGAGATGGTTCATGTGGCTCTAACATGTGGGAGATGTTCTTTGGTGCTGGGTCATGGAGAGACTTGTAACTTGTAACTGCTTTAAAGTCTATTCTCTGAGCTACAGGAGCCACAGACATGAGCACAGGACGCATGTGTGAAGTACTTCCTGGTTCTAGTCAGGACCCGAATAGAAACAAAAAAGAATAACTGCATGTAGTGTTGTCACGATGCTAAAATTTCAAACTCGGTACCACCAACTGCAATACTGATGACCCGAATAGAAACAAAAAAGAATAACTGCATGTAGTGTTGTCACGATGCTAAAATTTCAAACTCGGTACCACCAACTGCCAATACTGATATCACAATAAAACCACTCTTTCTTTAGACAATAGAATGTGATGTTCAGCATTAAATGTTAGTACTTTCTTTTCTATTCCCACGTGGCCTTATATCTGTGTAATCCCTCAGTCGTCCAGTAGGTTCAATAGTGGTCCATGGGCGTGTATTAGTCTATGTGTCTTATACTTGTTCTGATGCAGCTCCAGATCATTCCAAAGATATTCAGGAAAGGTTCATTTCTGTCTTGTGAATGTGACTTTTTTTAATATCGATACTTGTTCAAATGAGTATCTCGTTTAGTTCAGTTAGTATCTGATTTTCGATACTTTGGACAACCCTAAACACGTGGATTAAACTGTGCCTGTGAAGGCCCAAAAGATGAGTGTACTCACTGCAGTGTGATCTGAAGGTAAGGGGCCTGTTACAGTCATTGTAGAGGTGATGAAAAATGAAAAAGTTTGCACAAAACTCTGTGTGTCCTATTTCTACAGTTTAAGAGCCAAATACACACGAATGAAACCAAATCCAACTCCAGCTTGTTTATATTGTTTAACGTTGGGTTAAGTTAAAGAAAAGATATTTTACTTCTGCTGCTAACACATAACATATTTAGATCACAATGTTTCCTTTTATTGTTTTGAAAAGGCTATATTCACCCAAACAACGTATTAACATGTTTTATACACTTTCGTTTTCAATGCTTCGAGTCTCCCCTTACTCTCCACGCTAAGTCACTCCCCCTTCAGAGGCCCTATCACCACATAATTGGCGTGTATCTCACTAATGAAACTACTGTACATCGCATCAATTGTTTGTTAGATGGATGACATCTAAAACCTGATGTTTTTGATGTGGGAACAACATCATAACATGTAGAAAGAGACACTTTTTTTTTTTGCATTTTTTTTGCATAATACCCCTCTTTAAATTTGAACTATGTCATCTTTATTTTGTAGAAATACAGCTACGATGTGTTCACACTTGCGAGCATCATGTCAAAATTGAGACCAAACTAGGACTAGACCAGGACTAAAACAGGTCCAAACGAAGTCTTTATCTGGACCTTAACTGGGCTAAAACTTGGAGCAAACAGGGACACATCTGAAGAGTCTGCCTCAGAGTTTAGCTGCTCTTCTAAATGCACAAGTTTTACTCACAAATGACTGAAGCTGAAGCAACAGTAGACAAAGACAGACTTGTTTTTCTCAGGGCGGCTGCGTCCAACTCCTGATTAAGTTTGGAAATCACTTTTTCTCCCTGGCGCAGGCTTGAGTTACTGACTGCCTTCACCACAAAACACAAAAATATTGAAAACAGTTGGACTTTTTTTGCTTCGCGGCGTTTCTGTGGATTTATCAGGGTCTATCTTTGTCGTTGGTATTCCTGACCTGTTCACTGGCTGTGTCGAATAGGAGGCCAAACATTAGATTGATTTAGCCTTTTCCAGAGTATAGGGCTGGAGCAGTAATCTTGCACACGGCTTACTGTAAGCCATTGGAAACCATACAGGCTAAAAAGATGTGTTTTGGACTTATTGCTTTGAAACCGAAACTAAACCAGGATTTTGTGAGCAACCAGAGAAGACCTGAGATGTCAGATACTCAACTCCTCTGCTCTCTGTACGAATTTTGAACAAAACTATATATTGGTTTTGATGCTTTGGGACAAAAGCGGTGGAAAGTTTATGCTGCTGTGCCAATGTGGTTCTTTTAGTTGAGAAATGATTTAAAAATAGTGACGTTTGTGAGTTTGTGTCACGCTTGTAAGAAATTAGAAACGGTATTTGTCTCACAATGGGGAAACTGCCATGTTGTCATCGCAAAGTACAAGAAAAACAGCAGCAGAATTACAAAAAAACATCAAAAAATACCCCAAAAAATATATACAAGCATATAAAATAGATTTATAGTAAGTTAAAGCTACTCAATGGAACCTTTTTGATGGCGGGTGTTCATGTAGATGTTATTGCCTTGCCTGAAATGTTCCACAGTATGCTATTATTAAATCCACGGAGGCAAGCAGATTATTCCACCAGGCCAATTTACAGGTCAGATCTATGGAGATGCGAATGTATATGTGCAGTATTTCAAGGTATTTAGCAATAAAAAGACCTGTAATTGAAATAAATGGAAGATAGATGAGTTTATTGTCACACTGTTTAAAACATCCCTATGGAGACAAGCGGATGACGACAAAAAAGAAATAAATACAAAATCTGGATCCTCTGGGGACTTATGTGTGGAGTTTGCATGTTCTCTCTGTGTCTGTGTCCGTAACTATACAAGCGTAGTCATTGTAGTCAGCAGTATTAGGTTATAAAACTTAAAAAAGGCCTAAAATAAGACTTGGTTCAATCAGTATATTTGGTAACTTGGATAACTGGGCACCCACTTCTCAACACATCAAATTACTTTGCACTTTTGCTGAACAGGTTTGGCACAAGAATGTTTTATTTAACCTGCAACCAGTGAACTTGGACTTTTGGTTTATTGTGGAACCAACAAACTGCACCCTTTGAATGCACCTGGCCCATTACAGTAAAAATCTACAAAAACGAGCCTTATTTTTATTCAAAAGAGTTTCCCTGATGTGGTAAAACACGGCAAGATCTAAATTGCTTGTGATTTGAACCAATGCAATTACTCCCAGTGCGACAAAGACACAGAACAAAACAAAAAAAACACAATTTATTGATTTGCGCGATGACCTCTGACCCCCAGCAGACCAAACTCTTAAGTCATTCAAGGTAACAGGAAAAAAGGTTTATTTTATTCTTTTGTTTCTTCATGAAATTAAAAATAATAGGTAGTTAATTAGTCACAACTTTGGTACATTTTGAACTAAAGAAGTATTTCTCATTTTTTGGGGAGATAAAAAAAAAAAACAATAATTGAATGAATACACGATAGATAAATGAATGCCATATTGTGGAACATTCCATTCATCGTAATAATATCCCTATGGACACAAGCATGTAACAACAGTGCACCTTTCTTCATGTTGGTTGTACTGAAATGGAGCAAAGCATCATGGTCAATACGCCAAAAGAAACACAAGATCTAACTCTTATACATTTGATATCATCCGTTATAATAATATTGCCAGACTTTATATCGTTAGATCATTAGCATAGACACTTCCGTACACTATGCTCTTAATTGGATCCACATTCTCATATTTCTCGGATTAACAAGGCCGAGAACAGCAGGGATGACAGTTCGGACACTCTGTCAGCATCAGCGTGGGATTCCGCCTCAGGCCCGAACAGGTCCACTGCCTCTGCTTCTGCTCGTCTGGATTCCGACCAGGAAAACCGCGCCAAATTCATTAGAACCGTCACACGTGTTGCCAAAACGCCTCTCCGCGCCGTATCCCCAGACGGTCCAGACATGTCCAAGCACATGTCCCGAAACATTCCCGCGTCCCCCTGCCCAGGAGGAACGCCGTGGCCAAACTGCAGTGGAAGTTTGTGAGGTTATTTCAGTTCAGGGACAAAATGAGGACTCGTTCTCCTGACATTTGAGGCGGACATGATTGTTTTAAAATCCGCATTAAAATCTGTCGTTCCTCCTTTAAAACCTGTCAGCTGGAGGCACTCGGTCTAACTCTCAGACGACGTTGGCTGGATAACTGAAACAAATGAGAAATCTGTTATTATTTGAGACTTGAGTGACAGTTTTTTAAAGTGACACCATAATGCTTTTCTTGGATATGTTTTGTTATTCAAATAAAGAATACTGTATCTGAACAAAATGTGTCTTACCCCAGTACAGATATCTTGTACAAGCAGATATTGAGGTCAAAATATGTCTGCTGAGTACTATCTGCATCTAATTATAAAGCGTTTTACAATCCGAGAACCAGAGAGTGTGTCAGTAGCAGTTAGTTGCTGCTAGTTGTTGTTAGCATTACCGTGACAGCAGATCTCCGCTCTGATCTCTGAAAGTTACACTTATAAACTCATTGCGGTGAATAATTAGGATGTTCTGAATGCATAAGGTAAATGAGGAATAACTTTGGACCACTGCAAACTGTTTAAAATGAACTAGTTCTGTTTTTCACGCCTTCAAGACAATAAAAATCAGATACAGCGCCTTTAAAAAACTTACTTAAAACTTACTTAACTTTTCTGGAGGAGCGTCCAGCACCAGCTCGCCTCCGCGGAGATGCGATTGTGTTGTCTGCAATGTTTCATAGTATGGCATTAAACTTATATACCTCCATGGAGACAAGCACGTGAAGCAACCGGGTAAAGTTTCTAGTCAGATCCGTGGAGAGGTGACAATCCTTGGAATTAGAATTTTATTTCAAAATACTTTCAAAAAGGTTTGCAATTTTTCATCCGCTGAAGATACAACGCCTTTGGATTTGAAGCATTTGTTATTAAAATGAAGGATTTTAGTACAAAAATGCTCCCAACCCACAGACAATATTTTTCACGATTCTGCGTAGTTAATATTTCCATGTGGTCTTATACTAATTCTGATATGGATTGAGACCCTATTCTAACTATTCAAGTACTGTCTGATTTTTAACCCTGGAGAACCCACGGGGTCAAATTTGGCCGCAGTTAATTGCTGCTACCCAAAATGAACAAACAAAAAAAATATATGTCAAATTTAACTTCAAAAGCCCAGAGTGTCTGGCCCCTGCATAGAGACACCTAGTGGATGAATACTGAACTAAAATGAGCCAGAGTGGTAGTGATTTTGGCCTTGTGTTCTTGTTTCCGTTGGCCAAAGTGTGTTTGTACATTTGAAATTCAGTTCTAACATGCAACAAATAATAAAAAAACAACATTGTCTCATGTCTCATTGTATCTGTGGTTACTGATTATTGCAACAAATAATAAAAAAACAACATTGTCTCATGTCTCATTGTATCTGTGGTTGACTGATTATTTTCCTAAATTTAAAATAGTTTGCATTGACAGTGTTTGTTATTGTGATTCTGTGAAATGATACGCCTAAAGCCCAATGGGTCAAATTTGACCCTGATCCTCAATCAGGGAATAAAGGGTTAAAATTGAAAAAGTGGATATTTCAGTGTTGAGTGAACTTATAGCAGTATTTTAATGCATTGTTCATAATTTTCCAAAGGAGAAAAGGGTTCTTGGGTTCTCCAGGGTTAAGTGATTTTTCCAGTATTGATACTTGATTAAATGAATGAATTAAATGAACAGTTTTATTTCAGTATCAGCTAGTATCTGGGTATTTTAACAGCCCTAGTCCATGCAGAGCTGTAGCCTTATTTACCCTATCGATAATGCATTAAAATAATTGAATTGAATAATGCTTTGGGCTTCAGAGTCGTACGAAATGTCTGCAATCTCCTCATAACTGGTCAGCGATCCTCAAGAGACTCCAGTTTGGACACTTTTGTGGTTCACTTCTTGATGCTACTTCAAACTCTCTGTTATTTAGCAGTTTGGCTAGCAGACACCACTTGGCAGCACAGAGGAACCATTAACCCCATAGCCTTGCACATAGCCAGACATTTAATGGAAGAAGTTAACAACATAAAAAACCCAAAGACTATCAATGCCACTGCGGAGACAGTTTCCGGGACGGGTCTGAGAAGAAGTGTTGAAATCAATAGTACACTTAATTACACCAAGTCACACTGAAGGCGCTTTTTGATGATGCAACAACAGACAAGCTCCATGGGATGAGCAGGCCGTTTGGGACGAATAACAACGCCAATACGACAACTACTGAACAACTGTCAAAACAAAAGCTAAAATGTCTGCACCCAGGGGTCATTTTGCTCTAACAATCCAGGACGTCCTCACGGGGGGAGGAGGGACACACTTTGAGGCGTTTTTTTAAAGCAATAAGTAAGTTGTTGTTTTAAATAGAGTTGGGCAGAGTAGCACAAAAAATACTCAAATACAACTGCTCTATATCAGGGGACCCCAACCACCGAAAAATATTACATATCTTTAAAATATATAGCATATTTATAGCATATCATATCTATGTGTTTTACTCTGAATAAAATGCAAGTTACACTGGTAAACAGCAAACATGAGTATTACGATTTTTTTTTCAAACGATAGCCCCTGAAAAAAGTGGATTTTTATTACCGGTCCTTACGAGAAAAAAGGTTGGGGATCGCTGCTTTATACTGTACTTCAAAGTAACTTTACTCAAGTACAAGTACAAAGTTGTGCTTCATGAATTCAAGAGTATTTGAGGAAAATATTTCTTGTTTACTGTCTACAGTTCGATAGGTTGGATTCACCTGTAGAATTTGGTGATGTCTTGATTTCAGATGAACGTCAGGCGCCTGTGCACGGGTTTCAGACCAACAGTTCCTTCCTGACTTAAAGGACTTTGTGAGGATCAGTAGAGGTCAAAAGTTAAAAAATATATATATTATTTGAATAGCTTGATTGCTATGACCATTGCTATTTTAATCTTAAGGTCCATTCAACGCAACCATGTCTTTTGAGCTAGATAAAGGCACCACTTTTGGAGAAAACAACAAAAAAAAACGATATTGTTTATTTATGCTGACAGACGTTGTCCTAATTTTTTGTTGATTCATGTGCATAGGCCCAGTATTTACAGAGATATTAACCATAAACCAGGTCAACACATCTGGAATCTGACACTTAAAGAGCAAATTCCACCATAGAATTCTGACCCGTCTCCAGTTCAGTTTTAGACTCTGGGCATTTTATATTGTGGTGCCACATGGACACAACTCATTAAGAATCACTGGGGTCGTCATGAATAAAGTGAATCAGAATTAGACATGTGAATATTTGAGAGTGGTCAGACTGGCGCTCGCTCCAGGACGTACACTGATCCGAAAATACTTGTGCCCCAGTTTTTTCAAAGACCTTAAACTTTTTACTACTCCCTTAGTTCATTAACATTTTACAAGGTGTAGTTTTATTGAGTACGAATTTAATCAATGTCTGTATCAGCACAACTCGGCTCTTTTTTCACTCTCTTTTTACTTTCCTAATTAAAAACTTTAAGCGTTAGAGACGAGGGTTGAACAAAGATAATTAAAGATGTTTTATTTAGTTACATGCAATAGTTAACTGGAATCTACCTCAACGTTCCTCTGCTGCTGCGTAATCGTTGTTCCTAATGAGGTTAGTAATTAGATCTGCTCTCAATGAACCTATATTATATTATTTGGTATTTCTAAAGTACTTATGAAAGCCGTTATCTTAATCTTTGACATTGCTCGACTAAAAATGTAGTTTATCTGAGGCTTATTTTATGAATGTGTGCGCAAAACCCCAGAAGAGGCCCCAATGTCTTTGATAATAACCCACTTAAGAGTAAAGTAGTTCAATCAGTTAATCAGATTTAAAATAGAAACATAACGCAGTTCGGGGCAGCAGTCTAAGCAGGGACTCCCAGACTTCCCTCACGCCTCCTCCCGCTCCTCCGGTGGGACCCCAAGACGTTCCCAGGCCAGCAGAGAGACGTAGTCCCTCCCTCGTGTCCTGGGTCTTCCCCCGAGGCCTCCTGTAGGTGGGACACGCCCGGAACGCCTCCCTAGGAATCTCTCAAAAACGCTTTACAATTTTGTGCTTTGTACAGTACCATCAATACCATCAATCACTCACACACCGCGTTCATAGTAAATCAGTGCGGGTGAAGTGTCTTGCCAAAAGACACAGAGGCAGTGTGTTTTGTAAAATTTAAAAACGATCATATCCCCACCAATTTCTTTCCATATTTATTTATCATACTCATAGACTGTATAAAGAAGTGGACTAAGGGAGTGTGACGTCACCGATAGCGTTTGGTTCCAGTCAAATAAAACTCAATGATGCTAGCTGTTATAGCGGTGAATTTAGAGCTGAGTTCAGTATTTGGAATTCCGACTGCGAGTATCATAGCAACCAAAGAGCCAATCCAGAGCGAGGCTGTTGAAGGTAGCGTCCCTTCCTTACATTAATAACAGACAAATCAAGTGTCTTCGAGTTCCATATTTGGAATTCAGACCACGAGTATCATAGCAACCAAAGAGCCAATCCAGTGCGAAACTGTTTAAGGTGACGCCCCTTCCCGCCCACTGCTAAGCGCCCGCTCCCTTCTAAACCTTAGAAACACTGTCAATCAAACCTTTTGCTAACGCTGTTATTAATGTAAGGAAGGGACGCTACCTTCAACAGCCTCGCCCCGGATTGGCTCTTTGGTTGCTATGATATGATGGATGAATGTGGAAAGAAATTGGTGGGGATATGATCGTTTTTAAATTGTACAAAACTGTACAAAAATAAAAATACACAGGATCATGAAGAGCAGTTTAATACGAACCTTTTAAGAGCAAAATGACGAGGGTCACTGCAGCAGTTACAGAGAGAGGGGCAACAGTTTTTCAATAGAAAGTGAATTGGAGCCAGAGTCAATGGAGCCGGAAATGCGCCCACGCTCACTTCCTATTTAGAACACGCTGGCTAGCATGTTAGCTGTGTCCATTTATATATACAGTCTATGATCATACTTGATAATATAAACAAATGCCGTCTGAAAGAGAGAACACAGAAACAAAATGTACCACTTACTTTGCACCGCTGCTGTTTTTAGCACCCAGAGGCTAACTGTATCCCGCGGCGATGGATACTCAATATTTCCCATCTTTATTCTTGCTTTCTTTTCTTTTATTTTTTATTTTGGAGAGGGCAGGACTGCTGAGCCATGTGTCCGCAAGGCCCAGTCCAAACCAGGAGGCGATAATGAGCACCTCTCACTCTTCTTCTCTGTGGGGTCCAAATTATCCAGTGAGGAAGAGGAGCGGAGAGGAGGACCCCCAAAGGCGAAGTCGTGCCCGTTGAACCACTCAATCAACTCATATTAGCATCGCAAAACTGCTGCAAAACGCAAACGCGCCCGCTCAGCAATTAAATGTACCATCGAGGAGAAGAGGTTGTACCCAGGCAAAATGTTGTTTTCTGGAACACTTTTTTTTATATGTAGTTTTTAGCTCCAGTGCTTCAGTTACACAATATTGGCATCTCAATTTGTGGTTTGCGAATAGCAGAGGTGCCCAGTTCAAATTTCTCAATCACTTTTTACTTGGGGTTTTTTTTTTCTGTATTTTTCTGTACTTCTCAGATTAGTTTTTAGACCCCAAACTTTTACTCCTACTTAAAGGGCCCGTATTACGCTATTTTCTGATCTTTGTTATGTTATAATTTCGTTTCCTCATCACAAACAGACCTGGAGTTGTGTTTTGTTTCATTCACACATATTTAACACACAAACCCTGTCGCAAAAGTAAAGTATAAAAACTGCCAACTGGACAAAAAGTTGTAGGAGTGAAGACGTTTCGCTGCTCATCCAAGCTGCTTCTTCAGTTCTGGTCAGATCACTGCTGGACACTGCCTTATATCTGTCTGAAGGGAGGAGCTAACTGCACTGAAACTACTGAAACACTTGTTTTTTACAGTTTCTGTTTCTAGGCTAGGTCTATTGTGCTACGCTAAGTGTGCGCTGTGCCTGAGTCCTACTTAGCATAGTCATTCAAGCCCCTAATGAGTGATTTCACACCTATATATACAAACCCTGCATATTTAGGCTGAGTTCTTCTCTCAAACAGAAAACACTCTGTTCCTCCTTGTGATGCCATGTGGTAATACAGGAAGTGCTCCACTGTGTTTTTAAACTCCATACACCTTCACTAGAATCATTCGGATAAATTCAGCCCTGGAATCGCTACTCCAGCTGCTACTAAACAAAAGCTAAAAGGTAGATGTTAATTTGAAACTACAGCTTCATGACATCACAAGTTGGACCAGAGCATTTTGAGCTTTGGAGATGTAGACAAACTAGTAATAAAGTGTTACTCAAACATGTGTGAATGAAACAAAACACAACTCCAGGTGTGTTTTTGAGGAGGTAACAATATTCTAACATGGCTTAAAGCTTGTAAGAGTCAGTTTTGCGTAATAACTTTAAGTATAACAGTGTGAACATTCTTGAGTATGTTAAATTTCCTCCTTGTCTTTTTTGGAAAGGACTAATGTTTTGTCTCTTGCGCCACACCGACTTGAAATCTTGAGCTGTGGGCTCCCCACATGTGTTTTCGCTTAATATCTGGGCCACTGCTTTGAACGTCTACTTGAGTAATCCTATTGTGAAATATTGACACGCGTATAAATTTTGACTGCTCTACCCACCACTTTATATAGAGACTGACCGTTAAAGTCACAGTGGTCATAGTGAAAGGGGCGATAGCCGTTTTAAAGGAAGTGAATACAAAGTTACTACGAGAAATCCAAAGTTTCGTCAGTCTTGTAACATACTGGCTATAAACTGTCTACATTGTCTAAGTGCTACAGACAGATCAATGCATGTCTTTCTACGATTTCTATGAAGAATCTACTGCACGGCCTTGACTACAACAAGGAGACGGTTTAAGTACCGAGGAGTTAAAGACCACTGGTTCAATTCTTCTTTCTCCACTTTTCTTAAAGGTGAAATATCTTGAAGTATACGACGGGTTAGACGACTTCTTTCACTAAAAAGTAGAAACGTAATTATATTGAAAGTTTTATTTGACAGTTTTGCTGAAGTAGTTACAGTTTTACTTCCTGGTTGGACACAGACGGCAGATGTGTGGTTGCTAGGTAACAGTTATGAGATGACCTCTGTCAACGACGGACAAAGCTCATCTAATTTACACAGTAGTTATTATTACACCTACACCTTTTTGTTAACACTAAATAGGTGTAGGTGTAATAATACTTGTTTGTTTGTTTTTTTTGTTTTGTTTTGTTTTTTTTGTCCCTGAGCTGATTACATTGTGTCTTAATAGTATTGTCAACTGTTCCTGGTCATTTTTGGCAATTTTAGCGCAAACTAAGTGTGCCAACTTTTAAAGCTTTGTGGTCAAGTACTATGTGACATCACATAGGACTGCTCTGATTGCAGCCAGGTGTTTCTGACCACAAATACCTGGCTGCAGGGGCGGAGTTTGAAGTGTGGATGCCTGTTAGACCGATCACCCTGTTCCTTATGCCCCCAGACTCTGCCCCTCCTCCCCCCCTCACTCTCTTCTGTAGTCCTCCAGACCCTGCCCCTCCTCCCCCTCAGTTTCCCCTTTAGTCCTCCAGACTCTCTTCCCCCCTCCTCTCCAGACCCCACTCTCCCCTTTTTAGTCCTCTAGACCCCCGCCCCTTCTCTCCCGTTTAGTCTTCCAGACAACGCCTCTACTTCCCCCCACTCACCCCTTTACCCCTTTAGTCCTCCAGACCCCACGCCTCCTCCCCCCCACTCCCCCCTTTAGTCCTCCAGCCCCCGCCCCTCCTCCCCCCTCACTCACCCCTTTAGTCCTCCAGACCCCGTCCCTCCTCCCCCCTCACTCTCCCCTTTAGCCCTCCAGGTACTGCCCAAGTTTGTAGCTCTATTTGAAATGTGGCTGTGGGCGGAGTTTAAGCGTTTAGTGTGACTTTATTTGAATGTTTAAACAGTTTGGATGACATTTCGTGCATCGAAGAGATACGACAGTTTTTAAACATGCAATTCCACTAAACAAACTGAAATAAAACATGAAAACCTGCCCGATTCACTTAAGAACTGTCATTTTCATCTCAAAAGTAAGTACCACAGGCCTGTACTTGCAAATGGAGCAAACAATAAATGGATTTCTGTGTACTCAAGTTCAAGTATATTTCTCTGTAATGATTTTTAAGGGCTGATAAACAACATGGTGAGAGCTGTTTACTTATTAGGTTGCGTGTTCGTACACTACAGAGTACAGAGGGGCACTCGAAATGAAGAGTTTAATTGGTAAGTTCTACTTTCTGGGCAAAAATATCGCAAACAAGTTTCCTTAATGTTCCTCACACGAGCACAAGAACAAGAGAGTGTTTGTTGGTGTTGGTGACACAGGGAGAGGTATTCTGCTACTTCCTGTATTTTTGTACCACAAACAGGAAGTATCCCACCAAACCAAGTAATAAATAGAAAAAACACAAAAACCTGTCATATGAACTTTAAGATATCATACATTATTGGCTCTATGTGGGTTTCAGGTCACTTATATGCAATATTTTGAGAACTTGTTTTCTGAGAAGCCAAGTTTAATGCTCTACCATGTAACATTCCAGGCAATGAATACACATATACGGCCCTGTCTCACCCACGAAAAGTTACATCGTGCACCTTTAATGGCCGACAGTAGCTCAGTTGTTGTAGTAGAGCGTTTGTCCACTGATCTGTTGGCGGTTTCGAATCCCGCTCTCGACATAAACATCATCGGTTGAGCGGTCAGATCCACTGACGCACAGGTTGGCGGTGCGATTCCAGCTCCCACAGATGGATGCTGTCGTTGTGTCCTTGGGCAAGACACTTAACCACCCCCCAGGATCCACTGACGCACAGGTTGGCGGTGCGATTCCAGCTCCCACAGATGGATGCTGTCGTTGTGTCCTTGGGCAAGACACTTAACCCACCCCCCAGTGTCTGAGTGAATGTGTGTGTGAATGGGTGAGTGGTTCCTCGATGTAAAGCGCTCACAATGTATTATTTTTTCCATGAAGCCACAAACAAACAACATGTGATGGTTGAGGCATTGATTTAAAAAAAATCTTCAAAAGAACTTTAGAATGTCACTGAATTGGCACGTTAAAGGTGCACTCTGTAACTTTTCCGGTGGGTAGGTCCGCCACCACAGAGATGTTATTGCATGACCTGGAATGTTCCACAGTATGGTATTAAACTCATCTAACATATTTATTCAGTTTTGTTTTATTGCTCAAAAGTACCTTGAAAAACATAGATTTTTACTTACACCAGCTGTAAATTGGTCGAGGGGCATCAGCTACTCGTGGAGATAAATACTTTTAATGTCTTATTGGAACATTTCAGGCAAAAACAATAAAATCTCCATGGAAACACGCAGGTGGCAGGTTCTTCACCAGAAAAAGTTTACATAGGGCTCATATATTAGGCTGTTTTCTGATCTGTCTATCACAAAACAGACCTGGAGTTGTGTTTTATTTCATTCACACACGTTTAACACACAAACCCTGCATATTTAGGCTGCGTTCTTCTCTCCAACCCAAACCACTCTGTTCCACCTTGTGATGTCATGTGGTAATACAGGAAGTGCTCCACTGTGCTTTTAAACTCCACACACCTTCACTAGAATCATTTGGATGATTTCAGCCCTGGAATTGCCAATCTCTACTGAACAAAAGGGAAAAGGAGCTGTTAACATGAAAACTACTACTACTTCATGACATCACAAGGTGGAACAGAACATTTCGAGCTTCGGAGATGTAGACAGAATAATAATGCCGGGTTACTCAGACATGTGTGAATGAAACAAAACACAACTCCAGATATGTTTTTGAGGAGGTAACAACATTATAACATGGTTTAAAGCTCACAAGAGTCAATTTTGCGTAATATAGGACCTTTAAAGATAAATCATTTCTGGAGTGGGCTTAAAACAGAACACAGTTTACAGCCTATAAGTCATGCAATGCTGAGCTAACCTTTCCTCACAGTGTCTCCTGGCCATAGCTTCACCTGTCAGCGCAACATTTAAACCCCATTTCTACCATATTACACGGTACTTCTGGGTTCTGAACATTTCTCCATCTGTCTTGCTCTTTACAAGACACTATAAATACATTTTAATAGTCTTATACCACGAAGTAGCTCCAAAGGTCGAGAGTAAAAATCAGGCTGACACTTAGCTTTTGTGGGGGTAATTTAGAGACATGTCAGAGAAGACCTTTTGCCTGGACAGAGGACGGGCCCAGCGTATTTACAGCGACTGGATTATAAGAACGAGACACAGCGGTAGTAAAGAAATATAGTGCTTATAGCCGCGTTCAGAAGAGACACAAGAGATCATGAACCGGAGAAGGTCGTGAATCACAGCTCAAGACTTCGCGTTGCTCAAAAAACTCAAACCGAAGTCATGTTGTGTCTGGGAGTGAGTCACATAAAGGGAAAAGTTTTATTTAGGAAAAACACGGATCGGGGGGATTTTGAGAAGGAGGTGGTATTTTAATGTCAGCGTTTTTTTGCGGAATCTTAAAACTTTCAAAGGTGGAGGTTTATCTGATATGGAAGACAAGGTGAAGTTTGGGGAATGTTTAGTTATATTTATAGTATGTGATTTGTTTTGCAGTTTTGTTTCGTTTTTTTCTCTGAGGTCTCTGAGAGTTTTGAAAAGTGCTTTTAAACTCATCATGGTGACTAATTAGGATGTTCAGAAGGTTCTAGTTCTGTTAGTTTTAAGAGTAATCAGGTGCAGCGACTTAAATACGTTTTAAGAGTAATCAGGTGCAGCGACTTTAATGCTGTGTGTTGTTTAGTTTAGACAGAGCATCAAGAAGCTCGGAACAAGTAAACAAGTCTATAATTATGTATATAAAACATTAAAAACAGGAGCAGGTGTGTGTCTAAAAGTTCGTTACCTGATTATTAAATTGCGATTGTGTCACCGCGTCTCCCAGTTTTGCTTTTCCTTGGAGTTTGTTCCATTTTTGTGAAGCAAAACAGCTAAAAGCCTCGTTCCCGTCTCAGTTTTGGCGCGGCTCGTCCTTAGCCTTATACAGTCATGTGACCTGGTATTAAATGTTCCCGTATCAATGATTGACGAGCAGGTGAGGCATTCTGGGAGTTTCGGAAGTCGTCCCTTATAGATGCATTTCATACAGTGATGGCCAACCCACGTTTCCACAGAGAAAACAGTGGTGTGTTTTAAATCCGTCACCTGTAATAAAACTGACTTAGGCAGTATTTATTTGTCCTGTTTGCTTAAATTTCCCGCAACATTTTTCCGATAACATTGAAAATCCTCCTCTTCTTCCTCTTCCTTCTCCACCTCCTCCTCTTCCTCCTCTTCTCCTCCTCCTCCTCTTCTTCCTCCTCTCCACCACCTCCTCTCCACCTCTTCTTTTCTCCTCCTTTCCACCTCCTCCTCTTCTTCCTCCTCCCCTCCTCCTCCCCACCTCCTCCTCTTCTTCCTCCTCTCCACTTCCTCCTCTTCCTCCTCCTCCCCTCCTCCTCTCCACCTCCTCCTCTTCTTTCTCCTCTTCCTCCTCCCCTTCCTCCTCCTCCTCTTCCTCCTCCTCTTCTTCCCCCTCTCCACCTCCTCCTCTCCACCTCTTCCTCCACCTCCTCCTCTCCACCTCTTCCTCCTCCTCCTCCTCCTCCTCCTCC